>VKOC01016352.1:0-103095 GCA_009364415.1 Spea multiplicata
CGAAAACCACTCGGCGCCCCTCTCTCTCTCTTCTGCTTCAAAAAAAAAAAACGCTTGGGGCGGCAAAGTGCCGCCCCTTCTAAAGCCTGGGGCAATTGCCCCAGCCGGCCCCATTGTAGGGCTGGCCCTGCGCGACCCTTTTGGGTTCGCCTAACAGGGGGTCACAGGGGTCGCCTAAGACCAACGGAAAACACATAACAATATATAATTACATAATTTTATGGTTGGGGTCACCACAACATGAGGAACTGTATTAAAGGGTCACGGCATTAGGAAGGTTGAGAACCACTGTATTAGAGTATAAAGGATACCCCTCTTCCAAAAAATACCTCTATCATTTGCATTCACAAGATATGAGAGAGATCTCCATTAAAAAAAAAAAAAAATTACCAACTCAAACCTCTGAAGCCATAAGTATTAAAACAGTATTAAAGATGGTATATTGCATTTTAGATAGAGATGGATGAGGTCAATGGATGAGGTCCTCTAGAACACAAAAGATGTATTTGAGGAATAAGCTTAATAAATGAAGGTTGCTGGACATAATTTGAGTTATGGTTCAGCAGTGGTACCTACTGTAGGAAAAAAAATAAAAATAAAAAATTGTTTATTTTTATATAGGTTTTGTTTTACATACTAGCACTTAAACTTATGTTTTATGTGTTTATATGATTTCTAATAAAGCCATACTTGTCAATGCCTAGTCTGTGTGGGGAAATCAGGTATGAAAAGTGGAAATCATGGTTTAACCCCTTAAGGACAATGGGTAGTACTCTATACTTTAAAATATTATATTTTCAGCAAAATTGACTGGTTAGGTACAAAATAACTCACAGGCTCAAGTATGTGTCAGGTTCCATCAAAACTAGAACGTAATTCCATTTCACAAAATATAATTGATTAGGTAAACTAAACACTAGATTGTTCATTTAAATTATGTGTTTTAATATTTTAAGAACATAATTTAAAATAAAACCACAGCCTTCAATCAACGATATGGTCTGTGTTTTACTTAGATGTCTTCAAGAAAAAAGTAGTGGTTATCAAATGCCACATAACGGTATATTTTACAAGTATATTGAGTGATTAACTGTATTTTGGGTCATCTTTTCTTTTAGGTTTTAAACTTAATGGAAGCTATTACACTAATCACAGCCTATTGAATACTGCATGTAAAACCAATTTTCTTGCTTCCTGGTAATATATTGATTCTCATAAGCAAGTGGTGATAATAAAATCAAACCAGCAAGAAAACAGGCTTTGAAGGTACAACCATTAACAAAGCAGTGGGATAAATTCACAGAACCATTGACATAGATTATAGTAGCAAAATGGGCTATTTAGTTAATGGGTAATTAAGTGCTTCGTTTTATGTTGAGCAGAAAATCATAAATATACTTTCCAATAGCAGCGAGAAAAAAGATGTTTGTACCTCTCATCGGTTAGTGCTCCCCAAAAAACATTTGCTCCTGAAGCATTGTTAGATCATAGTGCTTTCTTCATTACCTGCTTCTCTTCTCTCCTTTTCTCTTCTCTCTGTGTTTCTTACAGAAGTGCTATTTGAAAAGGCTGAGTCATAAAAGGAAAGGATGATATTATTATAAAAGTGTGCTGCCAACACAAAAAATTTAAAAAATAATATTAAAGCAGGATCTGTCCCAGTTTTACACTTACAAAGCCTACTTACCTAAGACCACTAACATATTTTAATGCATACAAAAATGCATTAGAAAATGTTTGTTTTCTGTTTTGTTTTTTTTTAAATATAAAATGTGCATAGCTATCACATATATTCTCCTATAAGTTTAGCTATTTTTTCTAACCTCCCATTGGATGCCTTGACATGGCTGGTGAGCTTCTGTGCTTTTTACAATAATCAGTACTAAAGCATTGTGTTTATTTAATGTACAGTTTGAATAGAAGCATAATTATTATTATTTTTTTTTTACCTACCTCCAGTTCTGCATATGTCACATTTGTGCTTTAATAACCGGTTCCTCATATTATTGAATGACAGCTAAACCATGAGTGGTTGAGAAAATTGATCTTAATTTAATGTAGCCTTAATATGCTTCTTATTATAACTGTTTGTACAAGCAAGATATCAGTAACGCTTAATGTTTCATAAAAAGACAATCAATCAGGACACTACCTTGTGCTTTAACCACAGCGCTTCAATTTGCACCTGTCTATTCAAAGTTGTTAGAGGAACATCCCCTGTGTTTTATGTGCCAAAGTCCTTTAGTGAAGATTTATATACTCTCTTCATTAATTATACTATTTTCAACCTTCACTATCCTGCAAAATATAATGCGCCATATTTTTCTTTTTCTGAGAAATAGTTCTTCTTCCTTGATATTCTCGCTTCATTGAGCTTTTTCTGCTTTCTTAAACCTAAAACCATGTTTATCAATGTCTTGGTTTTCACCTCTACATTCAGTCACATCTCCTGTCCATATTTATTATTCATGTCATTACAACTCATGTTTTTACCTTATTCCATTGCTATAATTTATATACTACATGTCAATAGAGATCAAAGAAGCTTACCTAGATCTCCCTCCTTCTTGATATACTAACGTGATATCATGTTGCTCTGCTTTTCATTAGAACCTCCATATTGTAATGATACTTTATATGGGTTAATACATATTTTCTAATGAATAGCACAAGGTAAAACACATCTGGACATATTCAGGATAGATCTACAATTTATTTCGCATATTGAATCTCTTTTATGATGCTGAAAGTATTTCCCTTTTCCTCCTTTTTTTGGTACTTTGCACATATGTGTAATGCTATACAATATATATATAGTATATTATATATATATATGTGTGTGTGTGTGTGTGTGTGTGTGTTTTTAGGTATGCAACACTTGTTATAAACACCAATGTAATCAACAGACTATCATATATTTATTATTGTTTTTATGTGGTATCATAGGTATATTACAAAGATGCAATGGGGAAAACGAGAAAAATAATGTTGTCCTTGTTCACCTTCGTAAGCCGTTTGGAGCGCGTGCCACCTAGGCGGTTGATATAGCGCACCGCCGACACTTTGTCCATCCGGGGAAGGAGACAGCAGTTTGTGCGGCCAGACTCTTGATTGTGAATGACCCCGCGATCAACTCCAAACAGTTGATGTGGAGAGAGCATTCCTCCAGGGACCAGAGGCCCCCGGTCGCCTCCAAGTTGGAGGCTGCACCCCAGCCCAGCATGCTGCCGTTCGATTCGAGGACGAAGTCCGGCTGGGATCCGAAGATCGCCCGACCGTTCCACGCCTCCATATGCCGGAGCCACCACAGCAGTTCCTGGCGAACCTCAGGGTTCAGATGAACCGGTTGAGGCGTGGCAGGGCACGATAATGAAGGGGACCCGGGAAAATACCAGTTGGTGGAGGGACTGGACCACGAAGTCCGTCTGGAGCTGGAGAAAAGCAGGATATTGTCGAGGTAGACGATAAAGCACCAAGGGGCGGAACTGAGGCCAAAAGGCAGAGCCTTTGGTCCGGGTGGATCAGGACAGATAGGTATACATCCATAAGGTCCAACCTGGTGAACCAATTGCCTTCCGACATAAGGTCTCGAAGAAGATGGATACCTTCCATCTTGAAGTGGCGATATACGACGAACTTGCTGAGGGCCCTGAGGTTGATTACTGGGCGGAATTCCCAGGACCATTTCCGGACCAAGAAAATGGAACTGAGGAAGCCGATCGGAAACACACGTTGCCGAATGCCGAAAATGGTGAAAACACCGGAACAAAGAGCTAAAATGGCGCCCGTATCTCGTATCTAGAGCCTCAGCCAAAATGTCCGCCGTGAACCACGTAAAAAAACGAGCTTCTTGGGGACAGCAATATGGCCACTGTGGCAAAACAGTGAAAAAACAAAATGGCGACGAGATCACGCAATGCAAGACCTTGTTGCCCAAAAGAACGATGGCCGCCGCAAGGAAAAGCCAGGAAACCACACATGATGCCCAAAACCAAAATGGCCACACCCAGAGAAGGAGTAAAAACGCCGGGCAGGTGAAGACACGGCCGAAAACAAGACAGGTAAGTAGGGCAACCAGACCCACAGAGGGAACCAGGTAAGGGAAGGGTGTCGGGACAGGGACCCAGGAGGAAGAAAGGGGGGTTATAACCTCCGAGAATGGGATAATGGACGCCCCCCTGGGGACGGAACTCGGGAGGGAGAAACGGCAAAAGATAGATAAATAAATTGATATGAAAAATAAATAAAACGAAATAGGTATAACGGTATATATATAAATAATATGAGGTACAAATTAAATGGACAGAACAAACCCAAAGGAAAACTAAGAACAGATATAAAATAAAAGAAGCACAAGGTAATGAACAAATAACAATACACCACAATGGAATAAATTGATAATTAAAGCAATAAATCAGATATCAAAGCAGCAAAGGAGCAAATGATCTGACCTGTAGCTACGGTGAGCAGCAAAGAAACAGGAAGAGGGGGAAGGTTTAGGGGTTTATATTAGACTTGGGCACCAGGGGGCTCTTCGTGTTCGTCTTCGTGCTCGTCTTCGGCAAAAAAAAAACCTTCGTATTCCGCGAATATTCGCCTGGTCCTGTCTTCTCTTCGGGCGAATATTCGTGGACATTCTTCGTGTTCGGGTTTTCTTCGTTTTCCCCGGTTAAGGGGTTAATACGGGGTTAAAGCCGCTCTGGCGCCAGGAGTTTAAATGTCCGTATGAGCAACTCTATTGGTCGTCAGCAGGGGGCTCGTCTGCCATTGGTTGACTAGCCCCCTGCTGGCGACCAATAGGGTCGCTCGTACAGACTGTTAAACTCCTGGTGCCGTAATTGTCCGGCAGATCCCGCTGGTCTCCCTGTTCTATCATTTATTAACTGATAGAACAGGGAGACCAGTGGGATCTGCTGGGTAAGTTGCAGCATTGGGATTTTAAAAGTCTGCACGAGCGACTCTGTTGGTCGCTCGTACAGACTTTTAGGCTAACTTACAGTCCCACTGGTCTCCCTGTTCTATCAGTTAAATGTCCGTACGAGCAACCAATAAAGTCGTTTGTACGACATTAAACTGATAGAACAAGGAGACAAGTGGGATCTGCCGGGTAAGTTGCAGCATTGGGATTTGAAAAGCCTGTACGAGCAACCAACAGAGTCACTTGTGCAGACTTTTAAAACCCCAATGCTGCAACTTACTCTGCCGATGCCACTGGTCTCCCTCCCTGTTCAATTAATTAAATGTCCGTAAAAGCGACCAATAAAGTCGCTTGTACGGACATTTAACGGATAGAACAGGGAGACCAGTGGGATCTGCTGGGTAAGTTGCAGCATTGGGGTTAACTTTTTCATTAGGGGTTAACTTTTTTTTTAAAAGGGTTAAGGGGCCGTGCGAGTGAGCCTATTGGTGGTTACAATTATAAAATATAGGGCTTGGGACCAACTTGCTTAACCTATGGATTTCTGCTCCCGTTAGATAAATCAGCATCGAAGGGGTTAACGGGAGCGGAAATCCATAGGTTCGCTGTCAGGGGTTACAAAGGCCGTGCAAGTAAGCCTATTGGTCACCTGCAGGGTCTTCCTCTGGCATCAACCAATTGGCCCTGTAACCTGTGACGGCGAACCTGCGGATTTCCACTTCCGTGTTCTGCTGCGATGCTGCGAAGACAAGGTAAGTTAGAAGGGGGGAGAATGGTAGACGAAGACAATCACGAAGATCTTCGTGGTGTGTGTCTTCGTCTTCGCCTACTTTTTACCGCCGCTGTCTTCTCTTCGGCGTGTCTTCGGAACGAACACGAAAACGCACTCTTCGTGTTCGTTTTCATGTTCGCCCGAAGACGAATGCACAAGTCTAGTTTATATACCTCCTGTGTGCTGTTCTATTGGTTGTTTCCCTGTTTTACGTTAACCCTTTCTTTGCTGCTGTTGGTGAGAGTAAAGGAAGAGATGCAAAATAGGAAGCCTCCTGTCTTGCCTTAAAATTCTGTTCTCACAAGTCTGATTTTTATTTGCAACACCTTTATGGATCATTCCCCCTAAATGTGTTTTAAATGTGTAAAGAGGCCTTACTGTAATTTATGAAAACTGCCCATTTGTCTTCCAAACGTGATTACAAGCAAGATCTGAAACGTGTAATTTAAGTGTTTGTTTATATCTGATGTCTAATAATTATTTTATAAAAAGCATCTTGTATGAACCAAACACCAAATAATTATATAGCATTTGTAATATATGTATATATATATATATATATTATATATATATATATATATATATGCCAGATATACATTTCTAAAGACGAATTTAGCCCTAAATATAGATAATTTGCCATATAACAAAGATGCAAACACAGATTTTTGTTGGAATAGAAATACTGGAATGCTTGTTTACCTCATTTATTGATTCCGTACTTTGCCTTTAAATTTATATGCAAAGTACCTACTTTAACAGTAGGATAACAAGTACATTATCCCTACCTGCGCGTGGTACTTATACTAATATAATAGAAACCCATCTTTTCAAGACCAAGTGGGGAATTAGTATTAGAGGTTTCAAAATTATCCATGCAAATCTGTAAACATTATGATTACTGTGCAAAAAGGGCAGGGGGCTAATGCTTATAAGCTCTTTATTCAATCCTGGCACACAAAGATAGGGTACTTTCATGAAAATTATCTATTTTTGTTCAGACTAAACAGAAACAGCATAGTCTGCAGTCATCTCCCTCGGATGTCTTTTTTCACATTACAAATAGAAAATTCCATCTGGTACAGTTAGGTCCTTGTAAAAAGTGACCTTTACATTAATATACATAACAGAACTCTAAAGTCCTACAAGTAATCATTTCATTGTGTAGCCCATATGTGCATCAGGATCTTGCTTTTTGTGTATTGGGGCAGTTTTCCACCACCTTACTGATGCAGAAATTAGTGGTTAGCCCAATAATTCTAATAATAATGTTAATGTATTTCTTTAATAATGAGAGCTTATGAGATTTTATACCTTTTTTAGCTGACCCGATCAAAGTTGGACCAACTTCAACTATAACCAACCAATCCCGTTCCCGGGATCAAAAGTACCCGGGAACGGGATTGGTTGATTTTAGTTGTAACTTACCCTTGTCCCCGCTGGGGCATTATTTTGGAGTTGAACTTCAACTATAGTCCCTTTTTTTTTTTTGGAAGAGCAGTTCTCCTGACCATTTGACAAATTGGTCATCATTCTCTTAGCTAAATTTATACACTAGTGAAAGGTAAAGTACTGCACAAAAAATATTGAACTTATGAAGTGGCAACTGTGTAAATAAATTCCACCAAATAAAAACACAGTGTGTCACTGTATCGCTGGGCTATTCAGGAAGGTAGTCCCCGCAGAAGTTCTTCTGCCCAGACTACTGCTACCGAGAGGAGACTCTCAGCAGCCGCAGCCCAGGACTTGGATGATCCCAACAGCGGACTACCTCCCACCAGCTGGAGATAGTTTCTGAGCAAAGGCAGCAAGGCGCAGCACCAGACAGATACACTAAGCGGGTAGTCAGACAAGCCAGGGGTCTGATACACGGAGCAGGATAGTCGGACGAGCCAGGGGTCTGATACACGGAGCAGGATAGTCGGACGAGCCAGGGGTCAAAACCAGAAGACACAAGCAAAGGTACCGAAACGTAGAGCAAACGGGAAGTCAGGAAAGCCAATGGTCAAATAACTAAGAAATAGCAGGAACGGATAACCAGAAACGTAATACCACAACAGGGTGCTTGTGAAAAGCACAGCCAGCTTTTTAAAACTGGCGCCTCTTCACAAGCCCCTCCCGGAGCAGGACCAAAACCACGCCCCCCAGCCGTCCATCATTCCTCCTGCAACGTGCGGCGTGCTCGGGAGGAGGACCGACGACTGGAGAGCGGGTAAGTACACAGGCTCCGGGAACTACGGTTCCCGGAGCCGAATCCTCCCCGTGTCTCACTCCCTCGGGCAGGGGATCGTCCGCTGTCCGGGGAGATGTTTTCCCGGGACCCGCGGACGACCCTCCGCCCGTTACTAACACCGCGAGCGGAGGAACGGCCGCCGTCCGTCCCGAACGGCCGGTCGTGCGGGAACTGCGGCCAGCCCTCCTCCCGGCGGCGTCTGGGATCGCGACACAGTGTATATCCCACAATAAAAAACAATTATAAATTGAAGGAGACCCGGGAAAATACCAGTTGTACGGATCTATAACCGATCAAGGCACAGAAACGGAGGAGAGATACCCTTGAGAAACACTGCTGGTAACTGAAAAGCCAGAATAACCCTATCTGTTGTGTGATATTATCCTGGGGGGGAGCATTTGGTACACACTATTTTTTTTGCTTTTTTGTGGTACAGGGGGCTGTACCTCTAGTGTTTGCAGCACTGTTTAAAGCACTTTTTTCACAATATATTTTGTTTGCACCAATTGATATGTATTTTTTTGCCTTGATGATTACCAAACATATGCAATACTCTTCTTTACCTCTGGAGTCTGTTTTTTGTTCTTCTTATGAGTATGTGGTTCAGGTTTCATTTTATTCCAACTAAAGTTTGTTTTATATTATTTTCATTTTCACTTTCAATATGCCAATTTGCAGACTCCAGCCTAGATCTAAGAACATAAATAAAGTTAATTGAATTCTCTAAATGCTGCTGAGTTATAAACTAGATCACTTGGTTCAAATCACTTTACAAATTCATAAACACTGTGCCAATTATTTTGTTTGATTCCCACTGCAACTTGCATTTCAAACTGAAATACCTCAAAAATATATAGGGCATGTGCTTGATCTTATTAGAAACGGAAAGCTTTGAACTGAAAAAGGAGAGATACAGCTATATGTGCAATTGTACAATGCCTTGCAGGGTCTTCATTTACTTTTATTTGGCATAGAGGTCAAGAAAAACATAGTCCATATCTGAAGTAACAGGATGAGATATTTCATTTGCTTTACATGTGATATCTTTTTTTTATACAAGCAGTAAACCATAAACAGTCAATAGCTACTAGGAGGCAGTTGTGACACAGCTGAGGGCCAGATGTGCTGAATATTTCAGGTGGTCCAGTGTGGAGCAGGGTAATGTGTTTCCACCAGCATGGATCTCTTTACTCCTGCTCCCTACATGGTGTCTCTGCTCCTCAACCGACTTGCAGGGACCACCCATAGAAAACTTCTACACTTGTGCATGGAACCCAATATATTTAAAGGTTCATAGGTATGCTAAATTTAGCAAATTATGCAACTTCCAAAACAAACAAAAAAAACTTAGTCCCTTCTTAATCAAAATGGGAAATGGGTGCCCCCATTTCTCCCCCTCTTGTATGTGGTGGGGTGAAAGAGTAATAATATAATATCCTTGGGGATATAGATCCAGTCTATCCACCAAGTCACAAGGGCGGCAGTCCAGTGTAGAGCAGGGTGGTGTGTGTTTCTAGTAGCACATATCTCGTTTCTCCTGCTCCATGCATAATGCCCGGGACATGGATTATGCTCCTTTTGTCTCTCATTCTCACTGGATGGCCAGGGACCCTTGTGCGTCGGACCCTTGTGCGTGGGACTAAATATATTTAAAGGCTGTCCTTCCTGTCAGGGTAAGGCATTGAAGAAACTCTAAGATAGCTCTAAAAAAATGAAATCAAAATTCTGCATGGAAAGAAGTATTTAAGCATTTAAAGAACAGAAAAATATATATAATTATGGTGCAAGTAGAATTATTTCATGAAAAAGGAGTGGACTAAAGACCAAGCACTTTATTCCATAAAAACTATTCATTTAAACCATAATGTATATACCTCACACATAAACATTAAAGACATTCCAGTTAGTTTGTCTGAAGGTATGTGTTCCTGTCTGCTAACACTTGAAAGGGTACTTGTTTCTTCACGTGTGGGTAGGTGTGTTACATTTTGCAAACTATAGGCAAGATCATCCAAGTTAAATGACAATGCCATTAGATGTAACTTTCAAAATCCAACACACAATAAATAAATAATTTAGTCTGGGCATAGTGGCAGTGGATTGAATAAAATTACCCCAAATTGTGAAATTATAGAACGAATGGAATGGAACAAAGGATAGAAGGGAAAAGGAGAACACAGGGTTGGGTAATGGGGGGGGCCCCTCATAGTTAACAGGGAGTCCAGGAAGATTGTTTCTTTTTATTAATGCATTGCCATTTGAATATTATTTTTAATGTAATAATTGCTTTTCATAAAGTTAACTCAGATTAAAATCCCCAATCAACATTCTTCAGTTGTTTTTGCCTGTGGTAGGAGAGAACAGATGACTGAGCAAGAAGGGGAATATTATCAGAATGTATAGACTTTAAGGCGACTGGCGTTGTAGTATATAGCCTATCTTCAATGTGAAGGTGAACACCTCCAAATCCTATCACATAAGGTTTTTTTAACCAAAATAATGACCGCTTACTAGGAAACCGGTATATCTCAGTCATCAAAGAGATGACTTGGCACTCACGGACATATGCCATCCAAAAACCTAAACAAGTTTTAAGAAATATAAACACAACCCTGGTTTCAACCTGGAACCAATGTGAATTTAGAATTTAATGGTCTATGATGCTGGCAAGCCGTTCTACATAACAATGGCACCAGTCAATATGTTTTTCAAGGCATTTATATGTTTTCAAAGATCACACTAACACAGGAAGTCACTGTACATAAGGCATAAGCAAATAGTTAACCCTGTAAAACCTGATGTGCACATGCTGGTCCTCCAAACCACATCCATATCACGCTATGAATATTTGTAAGCCTTACATTATTGTCATTTAATTGTGGATTTAAATCCAATTGTCCACTATGAAACTAATACGTGCTATGGGCAATATCTCTTTTTCATGGATAAGGTATTGTGGATATTACTTTGTGGTCTTTCAAACTAGAAAGTATGCAGTAAATCAGACTGCATCTGTAGATCTCTGATGCTTCTGTGGCTTCTTTTGACCCCTTGCACTGGAAGCAATGTTAAATTACATACCTCTCTATGCTTTATGAGCTCTAGATAGAGTTGTCAGCCCCTCTGGGATTTGATACCTGTACCGTGTAGTGAAGCCGCTGTATTACATTTGTCAGCATTTCTACTCATTGTGTATTTTAAAGGTAGTCAGACAGTAAAGTAATAAAATATATGAAATTGCAATAACTTTAAAATTACTTAAGGGAATTATCTTTATTTATTTTATATCAGTTTGCTCACCACAGTTACAGGTGTTTGTGTAATAGCCTAACATAATAAAAAATAAAAATATTTTATGTGGTGGCCTGTCAGATGACTTTAATAATTTATATTATTAGTCAATACCCTTGCTGATTCTTTTTTATAAGCCACATATTCATCAAGAATCTTCAGAAGGAAAGGTCCAGCAGCCATCAGATTCATAAAAATATTGCCAGTCCACGTTGTGAATTACTTAATCTTTTAAAATAAACTCAGGGTTTGCCATGCACATTCAGTATGTAAACTGGTGACCTGCAAATCATACGTCATTGGATAAACTTATCTAACTACTCAACTACAGCCCCCTGAAGCCCAACAAGAAGGGGTGATAGCTGATAATTATACAATTATTCTAGTCTTGATGACCAAATAATTAGAATTTTAATAAAGACAGGAGGCAAATATTTGCATTATCTTGCTTTACTATCACCATAGCAGCAAAGGTTAAAAATAGAAAATACATCGAACCAATCAAAACAAAGGTGAAGGAATATAGCAGAATACAGTTCCTCCTTCCTCCTTTTTCTGAAAACCCATGAACCAAGGACAGGAACTCTTGAACACGAACTGGGACAAAATCATCCAATGAAGAACAGGAAACCAAACGTGAGTATCCACATGATCAGAAAATCAAACGGAAAAACAAAAGAGATATATAACAGTACCAGTGTATGATAACAGTGTAAACACTGACAAAATAAATAAGAAATAATAAACAGTATTAACCTCTTCCGGACCGGCGTTGGAAAACTGGGTCTACACCTGAAGACCGCAGTTTTTTTTTAAATATTTAAATTCCGTGCTCGTGATTCGCTGCAAAGCAATCACCTGCATGGAATTGAGGGGGAGTGGCTGTTACGGATCGCTGGGGACACCTAGCGGTCAGTAGCAGCCGCCCCTCGCGATCCCAGTGTTCAAAGCGACGCTGGATCGCGTATCATGGATGACGTACCTGGTACGTCCCGGTCTGCCGGTGACCTTTGACCCGGAAGTACCAGGTACGTCCCAGTCTTGAAGGGGTTAAACCTTGTCTATGTATATCATGGTAAATAAATAAAAACCAGACTAGACATAAAGGGAGGGAAATACTTGCCTCCTGTCTTTATTAAAATTCCAATTATTCGGTCATCAAGTCTAGAATAATTGTATAATTTTAGGGCAAGACAGGAGGCTCATATTTGTAATTTAGGTTCGCTGTCAGGAGTTAAAGAGCCATAAGAACGACTCTATTGGTTGCTGGCAACAACATTCTTCATGTTGTGTGTCTTCGTCTTCGCCTATGTTTTGTGGCCACCATGTTTGTATGTTCGGTATTCGGGCTGTACGGGTTGCTGGATCTTCGTCTCATAGTCAGACCTATTTGAGGTCTGATTATAAGATGACCCCGATTATAAGACAAGGGGTATTTTTCAGAGCATTGAAAAAAAAAAACTTGTCTTATAATCGAGCAAATACGGTGTGTCTATATATAAATATATATATACCCACATTAAATTCATTAAATGAGAATAATTTCCCTTTGTCATGATGTGCAGGATCATTCCTTCACATTAAAATGTCCATGCTAAGTGACATACAATAGATACACACCATATAATGCTAGCACTTCTGTATACATCACTGGTGAAAATGGGCGTGGTTAGTCCACCTGCCACCATGCCCAATTACATGTGCATATATGATTGCTTAAAGATTATTACAATTATCATTATAATAATATTAGAAAAAAAATTACATTTCTAAATTGATCTTCTGACAAATGTACAGTTCTTTGTGATTTATTAGTGCAGCTTTGAATGAAAAGATCTTTGATAAAATGCAAAAATGTTAAATGTATTCTAAATGATCTTTAATTGTAAAACTTCAAAGATAGCCTTTAAACTGATGAGTTTTATCCTTTTGAGCGAACACAAATAAACGAAAGGTTAATGGATCTATAATGTTTCTAATTTGAATTAAAACAGAGAAAAATTGTGACCTTTACATTCGGATCAAAGTTCAAACCATGTTGATTCACACTGTGTATATATAATAAGTGGCCGCATTTATTTTAAGTCTACTTTTCCTGTTTAATTAATATCAGTAAGTCTACGTGATTGTGGAAGGCACAGCTTCAACTATATTACACTGTTATATTTATATATTTTAAATTAAACAAAAATGGTATCATGTCAAGTCATGTACCTTTATTGTTGAAACTAGACCTGTGTATTCAGATGTGTATGTCAGAATTGCAAAGTTACAAAAATTTGGTTAATTCTGCAAATCGTATGAAGTCACAAAAATGAGGCCAGACCTTCCATGAATGAGACGAAAACTAACCAAAAAGATCAGAATTTTCATCTGAAAACATGGGCCCACATTCACTCGCATTCAGTCACAATTTCACTCAGTGGAGGGCTGGCTGCCTACGGCCTGGGGGCCAAGTCTAGTCAAGTGGCCCATTGCTCCACCGAATCAGCCCACCAGCCATGCCCATCTTTTCCTGATTTCCTAACACATGTTGATTTAATGTGATGGGATTAGGAGTACGTCAGTACATAAAAAAGTAATCATACACACACCAGGATAGGCTCTGCCACACCAACAGCCAAACACACACAACAGGATAGGCTCTGCCACACCGACACCCAAACACACACCACCAGGACAAGGCTCTGCCCACACCGACACACACACACACTCATGACAGGACTTCTGCCACACCAACAGCCAAACACCACACACCAGGATCGGCTCTGCCACACCGACATCCAAACACACACACCAGGACAGGCTCTGCCGCACTGACACCCAAACACACACACATCAGGACAGGCTCTCCCACACTGACACACACACCAGGACAGGCTCTGACACCCACCAGACGGGCTAAGCTACAACAATAATTAAAAACAAGTATTTTCCACACTGCTTTGTCGTTGACCCCCTTTTAGTGTTTTGCCCCCTGTTGCGTAATGGCCCCAGTTGCTACCCTTGTGTATTGATGCTTCCAGCATAGATAAAATGCTGCCCTGCAGCATGGGGGATGTATATCTGACTAGTGTGTTCCTTCCATGAGTCTATACATCCCCCATACTGCAGGGCAGCATTTTATCATGGCCGGTCAGCAGGATGTAAAGCTATATGTGTCCTGGAAAACATGGCCAATGCAATCACCCTAATGCACCCACACCCTTGTGTATTGCCCCCAGCTAGCCCCACATTGTATATTTATCCCACCGGTATCAGGTCAAGTCATGTACCTTTATTGTTTAAACTAGACCTGTGTATTCAGATGTGCATTGTCAGAATTGCAAACTTACAGAAATTCTGCAAATTGTACGGAGTCACAAAAATGAGGCCTGACCTCCCATGAATCAGATGAAAACTAACCAAAAAGATCAGAATTTTCATCTGGAAACATGGGCCCACATTTACTCACATTCAGTCACACTTTCACTCAGGGGAGGGCTGGCTGCCTACGGCCTGGGGGCGAAGTCTAGTCAAGTGGCCCATTGCTCCTCCGAATCAGCCCACCATCCATGCCCATCTTTTCCTGATTTCCTAACAAATGTTGATGTAATGTGATGGGATTGTGAGTACATCAGTACATAAAAAAAAGTATTCATAGACACACCAGGACAGGCTCTGTCACACCAACAGCCAGACACACGCACACACCAGGATAGGCTCTGCCACACTGACACCCAGGACACACACACCAGGACAGGCTCTGCCACACCGACACCCAAACACACACAACCAGGACAGCTCTGTCCACACCAACAGCCAAACACACACACCAGGATATGCTCTGCCACACCGACACCCAAATACACACACACCAGTACAGGCTCTGCCACACCGACACCACACACCAGGACAGGCTCTGCCCCACTGACACCCAAAAACACACATACCAGGACAGGCCTCTGCCACACCCGACACACACATACTAGACAGGCTCTCTGCCACACCGACATCCAAACACACACACACCAGGACAGGCTCTGACACCCACCAGACGGGCTAAGATACAACAATAATTAACAAAAAGTATTTTCCACACTGCTTTGTCTTTGACCCCCTTTTAGTGTTGCCCCAGTTGCTACCCTTGTGTATTGATGCCACCAGCATAGATAAAATGCTCCCCTGCAGCATGGGGGATGTATATCTGACTAGTTTGTTCCTTTCATGAGTCTATAAATACTGCAGGGCAGGGCAGTGGGCTTATCTGGGCTGGTCAACAGGATAGAAAAGACCACTGGGGGGCGCTCGCATAAACCGGTGAAAAATAAAAAGAATAAAAAGACACTAATAGTGTAATAGTGTATGTAAAGACTTAAAAAAGTGCGTTATTGTATGCACTCACAATGTGTATATGGTAATCAGGCTTCGTATGTGACCAATTCTTCAGATGGCAGTGCTTGATATATGCAAAAAATAAACAGAAACAGAAACACAATGGTGCAGTAAAAAATGATCTTGGAACACGCCAGAATGGATGTCCACTTACACTTAGTATGAATGTAGCATGCCCATATAGCTCCGGTGTGTTTCTTCTCGTTAGCCTCCGGATTCCAGGGGTATCCCACAGTTGGGTGGTGTGTAAATCCAATTGGAGTAACCGTGCAGATTACCAAAGGTGTTTAAAAATTATGTAAGCTATTTATTCAGGGCTGTAAGCCCAAACACATTTTTAAAACAATAAAAAGTAATATAAAAGTATAAAAAGAGCTCAAATAAAGTCCTCAAATAAAGTCTCAAATAGCCTCCTGTGCAATGCTTTCAACCCACTTACACATCCATCCACTATATATTTTATCTTCTCCCTTCGAGATCTATTATAAGACTAAGATTCAGATCCCCCACAGCGCTGCAGGGGACCTGGATCCTCCTCTCTGGTAACCTCTACTTCTGCCGCCACTTCCTCTGGGGCCTTCTATGACGGAGCGCTAACATGACCTTTCGGTGCTCCATTATAGAAGCCCAGGCAGAAATGCCGGCAACAGCGGAGGTTGTCTGCTCGATACGCAGAGATAACCTCCACTGCTGCCGGCACTTCCGCTGGGACTCCTAAACTGAGCACCGGAAGATCACGTCACGCTGGTGCTCTGTCATTAAGCTAACGGGCATTGTGCAGACATCCACTGGCTGCCCCCACTAGACACCGGGGAGTCTGAAGTAGGAGGAACAAGTCTGGGTACACACGGGTAACTCGGGGGGGGGGCAGAGTGGCATTTGGGGGATATAAGGCATTCCTGTAGGCAGAGTGGCATTTAGGGGGTTAAAATGCATTTCTGAGGGGGCAGAGTGGCATAATGGGGGTTAAAAGACATATCACGGAGGCAGAGTAGCAAGTGTGGGACAGATGTGCATAACATGTGAATTAATATTTACTAGTAAAACTTTTTTTCCTATAGGGTAGTCTTATATTCAGGCTTTCTTTTTTTCATAAATTAATATTCACATTTTGGGGGGTTATCTTATAATCAAGCAAATACGGTAATTATAATCTTACCCGTATCATATTTTTAATCCTGATCAATGTATCATTAATCAGTAACATAATATAGAATTAAACAGTTTATACATGTAAATCTTCTTTTTGTTACCTGAGACAATTTGCATGAAATGAATATAAACTATGTCAAATATAAAACGCTAAATGAAAATTCTTTACTTTTTTCTTAAAACTTCACACAAGAATGATTTGTTTAATATTAATAATAAAGTATACCAAATGTTTTCAACCTGTTTCTTGATAATAATAACAACAATATACATGCACAATATATTTATTAAAAGCAGGTTAATTGGAAACACTATATTCCTCTAGAAGAACATGGAAATCAATTCAGTAGCTGGCACTTTTTTAAAATTTCTCTATCATAGTTATTTTACCGTGTAAATTAATGGGAAATATATCTACAGACATGCTTACTAACAGAAAATCAGTTTACTAGTATGAACATACAAATATGTATACACATATACACCATATGAACAAAAGTATTGGGACACTTGACCATTGACCAACAGGGACTTTTTTGACATCACATTCTAAATACATAGACATTAATATGTAGTTGGACGCCAGTTTGCAGCCATAACAGCTTCCACTCTTCTGGGAAGGCTTTTGTGAGAGCAAATTTGAAATCAGGCACTGATGTTTTCTGTTCCAGGTCATCCCAAGGGTGTTTGAGGAAGTTAAGGTCAGGGCCGTGTGTGGGCCAGTCAAGTTCTTCCACACCAAACTCATGTCTTTGTGCACTGGGGCACGGTTATGCTGGAAAAGAAAAGGTCCTTCCCCAAACTGTTCCCACAAAGTTGGAAGCATAGCATCCTCCAAAAAATCTTAGTATGCTGAAGCATTAAGATTTCCCTTCACTGGAAAATAGGGGCCCACACACTGAAAACTGCCCCATGCCATTATTCCTCCTCCACCAAACTTTACAGTTGGCACAATGCAGTCAAGCAGGTAATGTTCCCTTGGCATCTGCCAAACCCAGACTCTCCTATCAGACTGTCAAAACAGAAAAGCGTGATTCGTCACTCCACAGAACATGAGTCCAGTAGCAGTGTGCTGTACACCACTTGATCCGATGCTTGGCATTGTACTTGGTGATGTGAGGCTTGCATGGAGCTGCTCAGCCATGGAAATCAATTCCATGAATCTCCCACTGCACAGTTTTTGTGCTGATATTAATGCCGGTGGAAGTTTGGAACTCTTCAGCTATTGAATCGGTACAGCGTTGGCGACTTTTATGCAGCACGCGCCCCAGCACTCAATGAGCCCGCTCTGTGACTTTATGTGGTCTTCTGCTTCATGAGTTGCTACTGTTCCTAAATGCTTCCACTTTCCAATAATACCACTTACAGTTGAACATGGAATATCTAGCAGGAATGTAATTTCACAAACTAACGTATTGCAAAAGTGACAGCCTATCACAGTATTGAATATAGAATTCACTGAGCTCTTCTGAACGACCCATTTTTTCACAAATGTTTGTAAATCTATAATGCAGGGCCAGGGGCTTAATTTTATACACTTGTGGCGATGGGTCTGATTGAAACACCCGAATTCAAAAATTACGAGGTATGTCCATATTGTGTATAATTAAAGAATAATCATGCCCCCAAAACATATTCTCAATACATTTTGCATGGTTTGTGTTCACTGAGTCTATATCTTAAAGAAAACTTTTACCTTCATGGCTAAATTTAGTTATCTATCTATCACTGTCCCTTGGTAACGTGGAAATAGGATTTAATGTGAGTTGAATAGAAAAAAAATCTTCCTAACATTTAATATATTTCATTGTCAGTGTTGTGATTTGGATTCCCATTTTCATCCCTCAGAAAATCTTGTAATTTAGGTTTCTGAACAAATAGGGTTCAATTTTCTATGCATGGATAATATATAAATACACGCGTGTAATTGACTGTTACATTCTTGTATTTCTCTTACTATATAAATGTAAAAAGCAATACATTAAAAACCTCCGTATGTGAAGAAATATCATTTTACAGTCTGTTTGAGAAAATGAGTGAATTGTTTACTTTTAGGTGACTTTAAATAAAAGTAAAGAGATGTGCTGGTGGTGATTATAAATAAAAAATATGATCGATAGTAAAAGAGGATTCTCTTTTAAAGACATTTACTAGGCTTGGTTTAAAAAATAGACTGAATTGTTCTGCTCTATAGGGTACATATAATTGTTTAGGTTAGAAAATGTTGCAAAAGTGTATTGATTTGAGCTTTCTTTGAAGAATAGAAACTGTGTTGTGAATAAAAGCCAATTGCCAAGAATTACTTTGAAAAGCGGCTTGCTTCAAAATTATAGAGCTATATGTGACGCAGACAGTTTTTGTCCCTCAGAATTTCTCCTTTGATCTTTATCGCTTTCTTCTTCAAGAAATAGTTTGCTAAGCATTACATCACCATGAATATTTCTAAGATTGCTTATTTAAGTATATTTTGCATACACAAAAAATGTGTTAGTCGCTTAGATAAACCATCGATTATATGCAGTATCACAATAAGCAAAGACAATTGGGCATATCTATCATTCTTACCCCAGCAACTTGTCCAAACATTAATATATTTTTTTAAATCTATACTTTTTTATTTTATTATCTGTCATCATGAGCATTATGGCTTTAAATGCCCTTAAATCACTTTCACAATGTATTAGTGTTTCTTAATGTGAATCGTCATAGCTTAATATAGCCAGATATTATTAGTTGATATATCAGTCGCTGTGCAATTACAATGTATGAAAAGGAATACGTGTAGGGATAGTGGTTTTTAAAAGCAATTCAGCTAAAAAGATTTAGCTTTTTTTTTTTAAAAAAAAAAAACTTCACTTTGCATTTTCAGGTTTTTACCACCCTAAATACACCGTTTTAAGATTTTGGGACTGCATTTAATGGCATACATCTCTAGTTTGATTTAAAAAAAAAAATCTTGAAAGATTTAGCATTTTTTTGAAAATCAACCAGAACAATCTAAGTAATTGAAATGCATTACGGCAGGGATATATTAGAAATAAATCTGTAAGTAAATACAGAGATTGTCCTCATTCTTTCATGACTATAACTCTACAGAAGACACAAAAAATAAATAAAATTGCCAAGTAAGTGTTGCCAACTATGCAAACTGCATTCCTGATTAGAAAAGTAGATTGTACTTTAAAAAAAGCTCTTACCTATACCCCAAATTGAACCCATATCCCTCTTAAATATGAAATTTGATAATATGCTAGAAAATCGAGGGGCTGACATTAATATCTGTATAGCAAAATTGTGGTTGAAAGAAATGTAGGGTTCTATACACCCACAGATACTGCAAATTGTATGATGAATTAAAATGTGTGTGCAACATTTCTATTCCAGTTATTATTTTGTAATGCATAAATAAACTTTGGCTCTAAAAGTGAATTTCTATTCACTTTATCTACTCTTTTTAGTTTGAGATTCAGATACACAGTATTAAGTGATTTGGATTGTTCTCTAAACGTCATGTCAGATATTTTAGAATTTCACTGTGTCATCGTGGAATGGCATGAGTATAAAGATTGTATTTCATTATTTCATATCCATAGTAGATATAACTTGACTAATTTCATCATATACCGTATGTGCCTATGCGAAATGATTAAGTAAAAAATGTAGTGGTCAACATAGTAATCACTAAATTTAATTCTGAATATGAAGGTTTTACGGACTAACTTTGAACATATGTATGCACAGGGAGATGTATTAATGACATTCTTATTCAGAGGAAAAAGACAATATTTACTGAAACAAATTACTTCTGGGAGCTAATATATTAGTGAACACTTCTGAGTTTTCGCACATTGTGTTTTTTCAGTAACCACCTTATTTTTTGGGAAGGTGAATCTCCCGTTTATTTTACATTTTACATACACTGAGACAGTAGCAGCCCCTTGGAGCAGGACTGGATTTCTCAAATATTAAATAAATTTAAAAGAATGTTACCCCAGAGTAAGGACAGTGAAAGAGGAGCAGTGGGCTCGGGCAGGCAGGGACTGGAAGTTGATACGCATACGCAGCTCATTGGAGCAAACTGAATTTACCAAATTTTATAAAAAAAAGATTCCTCCAGACTAAGGATGGTGCCTGGATTTTCCACTAATATGTATTAATCAATGAAAAATAATATATATTATGATAGAAAGTTAATAAAAAAATCAACCGCAAAGTTTGGCTGGCAGTGTAAATGGGCACCTGTCTTAAACTACACAGGAACTAGACTTGTGTATTCAGATTCATACAAATTGCAAATTTAACAAATCTTCTCTCTTTCATCTTCTCTTTTTTATCTTCTTTCTTCGCCCGCATCTCCGCAGACTTCATCTGGTATAAACTTCCACTAATATAGGGGCTTACCGTAATGTTCTCTTGCCTGATCCTCCAATTGGGGAGGGAGAATGTTACTGAAAGCGCCCCAATATTTTTGATCCTCCAATTGGGTGAGAAGACATCACTGAATGTGCTGCAACTTTGCCCTAAGGTGAACTTCCGCCGAAATCATGGCACTTTCGATGCCCACCTGATTGGTGGATGGGGCAAGAGGACAGCACCGGAAGCGCCATCATTTTGACTGAAGTTCGCAACAGACTGTTGGCGACCAGGAAACAGACCGACACGTAAAAATAAAGTATAAATATACTTTATTAAATTAAAAACAAAATAGTAAAAATCGTGGTCCAAAGATAAAGAAAAAAACAAAAAACAAGCCAAAGGAGGTAATCAGACAAAGTAATCAGTAAGTCGGACGAAGCCAGGTAACACGCAGAAACCCCGGAATGCGCTTGGAAATCAAACAAACACAAAAAGGAGGAAATGGGCTAAGCTAAAAAGCCTGGAAGGGGTTGGCTGAAACCAACCAGGTGAGTAACCGTGGTAACAAAAAGTAAAGGCAGCTCATTAGACATGAGCAGCCTGATAAATCAGCTAAAAATCAGCTAGGTAACCTTGACACGGACGGAGATAAAAGATAGAAGATGAAAGAGAGAAGAGGTTTTCGCCCTTGTTTATGGTGATTCGTAGGAATGCACATTTTTGTTAAAAAACAACCTGTATGAATCTGAATGCATAAGTCACACGTACATAATACAAGAACATTATCATAGATAAGCATTCAAACAAAGTCTTATTGTAGACGTGTCCAAAAATTTAGACAAAGTTTTAGTTTTTGGTCCATATCCATTTTCGGACAACAAATTTAGCTGATACTGGGGTGAAGTGGAGGAAGAAAGGAGATATTAGAAATAACACAGAACAAGTAGAGGCAGGAGAAAAAGCAGATCCTCTGTAGCTCTTTCCTGTTCTTTTGCACTTGGTTCACCCTAAAATATCCAATTCTGGATAGTATGGCATTGCCTCCAGTAATGCAGATATAATATGGCTCCTTCACTGTTTTTGTCTTTGTATGTTAATTACTTTGGAGATGCGACAAAACAACAATACACACTCACTCACTTACAAAATCAGTTTACCTGTCTGGCACCTAGTTGCCTTTAATATCAGCTACCGCACTACAAGGTTGAGTCATGTATGGATGCATTATATGTCCACACTGAATTCTGCTTCCTAGAGCAGGTCAGTAAAGTGTTAAGGCTGGCCTAGGGGAGCAATTACTTCTGTGTTTCCAAGGCCGGCCTGCAGCGGAGATAGGTTATTTTTGGGGGTTTATTAGTACAGTGTTTTATCTATCTAGTCAACTACCAATTCCTTATCCCAGCAGGTAATACATATTCATGGCTATTCCTCCTTTTTCCCCCCACAAGATCACTGACCCATTTTGGAGGTGCCCTCTCATGTTTACCAGCGGTGGGATGGCATCAAAACTGATGCACCCAGGTGACAGTGAAGACAGACTGCCCAATACAACCCACACAGTTGTATATGTAAGGATAAATAAACCTAAAAAACCCCATTGTTAATTCAGTGGTTGAAGTCTCTGCAGCCCAGGTTAGTGCCTTTTAATAACCACTTTGTGCAGGGTCTCATATTCTCCCATCACATACTTTGTTTTGAACTTTGTTTTAGAACATAAAATCAAATACTGGCACTCCTCCACAAACAGATCCACTACACAGTGAAAACAACACTATGCATAGAGCTCTGTAGTATAAATAGGTCTGTTAGGAGGTCTCTCCAATAACCCCACTGAGCAGTAGTGCTCCCGGAAGACCCATTGCTTGGTATAATTATATGCAACTGGTAATGGAGTACAGGGAAGTAGCCTCCTCCACCTCTCACTTTAGTCATGGACCCAATTACCCTTGGCTAAAATATGATGTGGCTTATAAAGTAAACTGCTTTATTTCAAAACTGATGCTATAGATAAGCAATATGGGTGATTTCAGTTTCTTATTCCCACAAGCCGCTCTGGAGAAAATTCACAGATGTGTCACTGATTAGTTTATGGGGCTCTTGTGTATTTCTCATGGTTCATTTATTCCTTAAATCTCATACATTTAGATTTGCATATCAGGCTTTTTGACAGTATAGACGGCCATGGGAATTTTGTAAACCATAAAGGAGTGCTACATTATGATTTCATAATGAAATATTTAGCAGTTAGTTTATAATAATATAAGAAATAAGAAAATAAACATCCATTAACATAGTGCAGAAAAAAAACTACCATGATTTCTCCCAAACAAATATCTAATACTTCATTACTGTTTCATATTTCAATTACTTGAATCTCGGAAGTTTTCAAAGGACCAGATATTACCTGTTTAAATTCCATTTTCAAGTTTTTTGAAATTAACATTGTTTTTATGCATATTTTTCATATTCTTCTTCTTCTTCTTATTATTATTATTATTATTATTATTATTATATTTTGCTATGAACAAAAATCAATAGTATACATTTTCTCACAACAATATGCTTTATTTCTAAAACGAAAATAGCTGAAATGTTAGACTAATTGCAACAACCCAGATTTACGAAAACATCCTTAGTCTACTTTGTAGGGGCTAACATTAAACCTATTGGTAGTTAAAATAACTAAATAAAAATATAAACATATTCAAATTTATCTTTTTTGCTTGACCTTACCTCATTGTTTTTCAATCTTATATTGGGCAAAATATTGTTAAAGGTGCTATTGAGTCTGCTCAGCTCAATATACCAACATGTAACTAAATGCAGCATTAAAAGCTCATTCCTAGTACTATTGAATAACCAAGGTTTTTCCCAAATAATTAATTAAAAATGTAAACTGTATTTTTTCCATAACAAGGAACACTTTGGTAACTGGATATAGGTTTATCTTTCCAAAGCATCTGTTAGCAAACCTTTTTTATTGATCATTGTACTTTTACAGCTATAAAATGCTGCAGGAATGGTATAATGTCCTTATCACACACACACTTCAAGGATATGCACTTGGAAACAAACAATTACCATTAATCTCTGGACTCCACAAACTTTCTCAGGTGGCTTGCCAAGAGAAACCTTTCGATGGGATTTATAGCTAGCAACATCTAAACTCTTATTTGGGAAGATAATGAACATGCATAAATGAGTACCATTTTGTAGATATACCCCTCTAGAGGATGGAGATTGCCTAAGCCATGCTAACAAATCTGTGCCAAATTACAAAGTGTAACAGCTGGGATACAAATATTTGCTTTGTTGTGATAATCAAAAGGTAGAGCTGGAAACTGGTGAAAAACCCTATCCAACTGGCTTAATGATCAGATAACGTAACATGACAATGTCGCTTCATCATAAATTATAATGGAATCTGTGATTACTTGTTCATTTCATAAGCTAAGGTTATTATTCTTACAAATACTTGGGTTTTGCAAACTGAGACGTGGATTATTGTTTAAATGCATGAAATTTTTTTTTTTTTTTCATGCATTTTCATTTTTTTTTCATGCAGAAACGTGAAGTATTTATACTTATCATACCCTAGAGCGCAGGTTTTACAATTTTAAATAGTGAGCCAGGAATTTGGCAACCTTTAGAAAAATATTTGGCACAACCGAATTTATGATGAGTTTACTTGTTTAAATTCTATATGTTTCTCAAAAAATGAAATCCATATAGAATGCAATTGCTAAAAGGGTGTTTAGACTATCTTTCCGATTCTATCTTTCCGATTCTATGTCCACCAGGAGAGTGGAATGTTTACTTTGAGCTGTTCTCAAATCCTTTTTGTATGCAATATTTAGGTCTGCACCTGTTTACTAGTCTGTAAAAATTGCTAAACGCAATTTCTTTTTGATAGTTTAATGCTATTTTTTTTGTCTAAAGCCACATCTGACATATGTCTCAGTGTTTGCTCATCTCTATTTGACTGTATTGTAAGGTCAGTTTCTATAGTAAATAGCTAAAGGCATGTTGTTGTTACAAGTAAGAAAGTAGGGACATGCACTGAATACTGAATTATTATTTAAAAAATTGATAAGGTTATTTGTTAGAAGTAGGGTGACCACATGTCCCGGATTGCCCGGCATCCTCAATATCGGACAATGCATTGTACCGTTCCACTCCGCCCTGCCAGTGGGCCTCTGTTCCAGTCCGCCCTGCCAGTGGGCCTCTGTTCCCGTCCGCCCTGCCAGTGGGCCTCTGTTCCCGTCAGCCCTGCCAGTGGGCCTCTGTTCCCGTCCGCCCTGCCAGTGGGCCTCTGTTCCCGTCAGCCCTGCCAGTGGGCTTACCTGTACCTGAGCCTGTACCTGAACCTGCCAGTGGGCTTACCTGCCAGTGGGCCTGCAACCGAGCCTGTACCTGTGCCTGTACCCAAGCCTGTACCTGCCGTCCGCCCCTGCCTCAGCTCCCGTCTCTCTGCCTCAGCTCCTGTCTATATATATATATATATATATATATATATATATATATATGTAGATAATATATATTCATATTGTTTAGCATTTTCTATCAGTTCTCATTTGTATTGTAACATTATATGTTTGTATATAGTTGTAAACATTTAAAAGTATTGTAGCCAACACAAGCTTTTTTCCCTTTGAGTCCGTGATTTCTTGGAATTGATCGATTACTAATTCAGTCTTCTATTAAAAAAATAAAGATTAGCAAGTTAACATACGCACAAGCCACCATGACAATTTGCATAGATTCCAATAAATAAATTAACATATTTATATCATACTTACTGTACCCTCCAACATCATATTGTCAGCTATAAAGTGTTTATTATGCATGTTAGTGTTAATGACCAACATTACTCACACTTTAATCTGCTTTAATTGCAAATCATTCATTTTTAAAATTGAGAAAAATGTGCCATATTTCAAAGTTGTTTGTGCAACTAGTTAGCATGCCCTCGTTGTGTTCAGATTACAGAAGCATCTACTTTCCGGGCTTCCAATTCCTCTTCCGATAGTATTCATTCCTTTGCTTTATTCACAGAGGAACAAATGTTATCTAAAAAACTTGCGTGCTGCAGGTAAACACTCTGGACATGTGGAAAGCCATGTTGATTACAGTGCCAAATAGCCTCTAATTAAATTAAAATGAAATGTGAATGCTGCTCACCAAAATAGGGACATAACTGTCACCTTTTCTCTTTCTCTGTAATAGCAATATCTATCGGGTAATGTGACTGTCTATTCATATTTCATTTGTAATGAAAAGTCTTGCGTTTGACAGATCTCATTACAATGTGTATAAGTCTTATAGAAATTACCCCAAACATCAATACAACGGCTGTGCAGAAAACCAGAAACACCTAGGATGCACATTTCGTTCTTGTATAGGGAATGCCAGAAACTACAAAATATGTGAGTTCACACTAGAACAGCAAAGTTTATTCACAATAGTGATATTATAACATATTTACATTAAAGACTCTACATAAACAGCAGTACAATGCTGAGATAAAAGAAATCTATCTATCTACCTATCTAGTGGCATCAGATCTGGGGGGATCAGCGCCTATCCCACTTTACAACGGAAGCTCCACTTGAAAATAAGTCTGATCTTCCTTGTAACTGGTTCATTTAAAGTATGGAGGTCTCTGTGTAGCTTGCACAGAACAATGACATTTCACAGTTAGCCAAAAGGGAAGTAAGATTAAAGGGGATAGGTGTGGGCACGTTCTTGGAAGATAATTCATTAAAGTGAGAGTTTGCACGAGAGTTCTCAACGTATCTGTAATTATGCCATCTAATGTAGCATTGGTCATACTGGCAGTGCTGCCAAGGCATGTACTGTAAAATCGTGGTAGTAAATTGTACTTCCTTAACGAGCATAAGAATTATATAATCTGTCATCCATACAGAACATTCTCTCTGGAAAAAGTAGGTTATACTGTAGATGTGCATTATTAGATAATAAGACATACTTAAAAGTCTGTTTTATTATTTTATACAAAACATCAAAATATAAATGAACTGCCACTTGTAGAATAACCCTGAACTAAACTGAAAGTGTTTTAGGCAATCCAGGTAAAAGTGTGTCTTTCTTTTAGTTGTATTTCTTTTGCAGGCCTTTTCTCCATGCTGTCACAAAAGATATGCAATTAAAACATTTAGCTCTTTTGGGAAATGTAATGCATTTTGTACCACTCACCTATCTCATCACAATAAGCAGATTTCCATGGAATTCCTTTTTTTAATTTTGTTTCTGCTAAATGCAGTCCACATATTATTTTTTAAAAAGTTAGCACATTTAGCTTATTTTAATAGCTTATATCTCCTTTTTTGGTCAGTCTTTATGTAATAGTTACTTATTGTCCAGGTGTCTATTTGTCATTTCCACAATTGCTGGAAAGTGTTTAGCCTTTTGTAACACACTGTAAGACCCAAAGTAGCAGGAGACTAAATACATGATTTACGTTGACTGGTAGTGGGTGTATAATTAGTCAAAGCTTCTTGAAAGCATAATTGAACATTTAGCGTTATACTTGCTTTGGTACACACATGTCCTAAATTCACATCCCTAGAAGAATATTGTGTATTTTCTGTGCTAACTTGCATTGGTTTCATATTTCAGTACCATATATTACAGAGCAGTAATTTTTCAAATACTTTTTCTGTTGTTTCCACCGGTGTTCACCTGTTCATATGTTCTTAAAACCTCTTGAAGAGAACCCTTGCCCTTGTTCACTAAACTGTGAGTGCTTGCTAATTGGCTAAAAATGTGAGTTTTCAGCAACAAACTTGCATGAATTGGGCAAAAGTCCAACTCACACATTCACTACAGCCAAATCTCCCCCTACTTTGGAATGGGGGTGTAGTTAGTGATTTTTTTAAAAAAAAAAGATTAACCCCACATCACAGACGGCAGGCAAGGAGGGTGCAGGATGGGATCTATCCCTTCAGAGTGGCAAAGATTTTTTAACCCCCTTACCCTAAGAATGCCCAGTTGGGAGCAGGAAAAAAAGGTTGCAAATAAGAGGCAGAGCCTAAGTCCATGCCTTCAGTATATCCAGGTTTATTCTTCCCTACCACACATGGTGTCAGAAAAATTATCGCCGATCCCCATTTGATAGCAATATGAACAATAGTATTTACCAACTTTCCCAGACAAGGTCTGTGTCTGTGTCTCATCTTCGCCGTGTGGTCTCTGGAGGTTCCGAAGCTGTGGAAACCTCTAGAAAACTCATTTCTTGTGTATCATATCACGGCAGTTCCATGGTTGTCGGACCGTTTCCACGATTAACGATACATCACCACCCCACGATTTCGGCCTCACTGCGAGTCCTGGGACAGCTCGCGTCCCGCCACCTTCTCACGACTTCTCCGAGCCCTTTACTTCCCCTCACACACAACCCTGTTCTCCCCACTGATATGCGTAGGGGACTCTCAAGCCTTTTTACACGCCTCACATTGCAGCATGTCAGACTATGCCATCTCCTCCAAGGCACCGCATTTAAACCTATTAAAGATCTGACCCAACTGACCTCTCCTCCCTTCTGGGCGGTTTTCTTGTACCACCAAGTTAAACATTGTATCACTTCCCTTCTCCCTAATGCCTAGCTTACCCGAGAGCTGTAATTTTGAGAAGCTATGTATTTTACCCACCGAACCATCCCATCTGCACTCTCATATTTATGCGCTTTTAATCGATCCCTTTTGTACTTCAAAACCGTTTTACCTTAGCCTGTGGGAGAAGGACCTTTCTACCCAGTTTTCAGATGACGAGTGGGATAAAATGTTGCTACTCACCCATAAGGGCGTCATCTCCAGTAGAATCCAGGAGTGCGCCTTTAAGTTACTTTCCCGCTGGTACAAGGTTCCCGTAGAGTTGCACCACTACTTACCTCATGTTTCCCCCCCTGTGCTGGAGATGTGGTGGGAATGTAAACATATCCACCCATTCTGGGAGACAGTGACTAGGGTGATTATAGATGTGTTGCTACTTCACACTCCCACTTCTTATAGAACCTACAAGAGGTCCTTAACCATACACTTGATTCAGGCAGCCAAGTCAATCATCCCACGTTTTTGGAAACACCCGGGCCCCCCACCAGTTACTGCCTGGATATCCAAGGTTAATCTAATTTACCAAATGGAGGATCTGGTTGCCGCGTCTCAAGGGAGGGAATATAAGAATGGCCCGGCTGACACGCTACAAATTTCCAGTGACGTCACTATGCAATTTCTTGTTTTCTTTTTTGTTACTTGGTTTATGTTCCATATAATGTATTGTTCCTTACTGCGACATTGTACTGCCTTTCTCCAGACTTCGCACTACATCTTTCTTGCTCCTAATGGAGTTCATGTGACTCTGGTATTCGGTAATGGTGTGATCCTATTGTATCTATGACCCTACTCATTCTGCTATTTGATGACATGAATCGCTTTTGCTGCATATATGTGTTTTGTACAACATAATGTGCATTGTTCACCAATGTTATGTTATCTATGTGTACTACCATCGTGCATGTTTCAATAAACAAAGAATTGACAAAAAAATTACTTCTATATGTCTGGTACACAATATCCTGCAGAATTCAAAGAATTTAAATAAATCTGTTTACTTTTTTCAAACATACAGTAAATGTAAAACCTGTCACTGAGTTCCTGGTTTTATTGTCATTAATTTTACTACATTAACCCCCTAGGTCAATTCTTATTTTCTGTTCTATCTAACAATAATTATAGCCTTTCAACCAATTACCATTTTTCGCTAGCTACATTAAGGAGATTTCCAAGACCCAGATTATTTTTGCCATATGAAATTCTGACATGTGAACTTATAATTACAAAATAAAAAGCCACTGTTGTAAATTTTCTGATAGAGCAGATGCTTGTTATAGATTTGAATGGTATAAAGTAGAAAACAAGAAAAATAACTATGTTGGGAAAAACAACACAAAAAGCCTACAAATTGTGTGCCTGGAAAGAGTTACAATTCCAGCCTATAAAATACCTTGGGGTGTCTAGTTTTCAAATATATATGATTTGATGGGGTGAATTGAATTAACCAGATTTAAAGATGTCACAAATAGGACATGGGGGCAGGATGACCACATGGGTGCATGAATGGTATCACTGTACTCAGGAGATGTTGCGTAACACATATTGGGGTATATTTGACAGTGACATATACCAGTAAAACGTGTGTGAAAAAAAACACAAAAGGTTTGACAAAGGCTGGTAGCAGTGAATGGAAAGAGTTAATATGCTAGCATTTGAAATACCCTGAGGTGTCTAGTTTTCAGATATATATGGTTTGATGGGGTACATTAAACTGTCTGGCTTTAAAGATGTCCCAAATAAGACATGATTGCAGAATGACCAGTTCTGAGAAAAATCTTTTGAAATAGCAATATGCTACTTGTACATATTGCCTTATAACCTGCAACAAAGCATAACAAATAAATAAAAATAAAAGTATTGAGAATTTTCTAAACTCAATTTAGCATTTTTTTCATTTTTTTTGCAGATTAGTAAAAGATGTTTTAAATAAAATTCATAAAAAGTAATTTCTGTTCTTATAGTGATTACATTATCTGACTGGATTTAGTTGTGCACGGGCAGCAAGATTCTACCATGTTTTTTTTCTTATTTACTGAAAAACAGTTAATCCATTGTGTGCTGTCAGACATCAATAAGACCTACTGATGTGATTTTATCATCCAACCACACAGTGATGGCAGCTCTATTAAAGACCCTGAGTATTAATCACTATGTAGAGTAATAGCTGGTATAAGGAAGGAGACTGCCCATTAGGTTAAAGCAGCCGGAAAATATTATCATTAGCTAGCCATGGTTTGAAAAAATGTTCTTGATTTGCAGGTTTTGCTATTGAGGTTTAGAAGTATTCTTAGTTTTTGATGTAAGCTGTATATTTGAAGCAGTGTACTATTTATTTACCAACTGATGTTCAAACAATAGAGTGGAAGTCAGACAAAAATAACAATTACAAAATATTCAATGCTACGATGAATCAAAATCTAAAATGTATTTAATACACAATGAGTCCCAATCCTTTTGTGTTAATGACAATGTTCATTAACCTAAGTACTTCATAAAACATTTTTCAGAATGTTTCCGTCTTTCTTTTTGTAAAACATTGTTTGAAGCCTGGTCATTTACCTATACAGATATAATTATGGTATGCTTTATATACCGGTAATAGAAACAATGTGTCCCATGCTGCTACACATAACCTATCTGTGTATAAAAGATCCACCTCTTTCCTTCACTGCGATATTGTGTATATCCCAAACTATAACACACTATGTGGCAATGAAGCAATATGTCAGATTACCCTTCACAAAGACCTTTGTGTCAAAATGTTGGGGATCTCTTCCACATTCTCTGCTCTTCTGCCATGTGCAGTATATATTGTTTTTTCTATATTACTTAATGTTTTTCCAGCACTATTGTGCTTAATAAAGTGCTCTGCTTATTGTGGCATATTTAGTTTATTTTGTTTTTTCTTAATTTCAGTGCACCTCAATATTTATCTGTTTGGATATATTTATACCTGGTGGCCACTGTTTTAAGTGTTGCACCATATTCCTGCATACTTATTTAGTTATTCATCGCTAATTGGTGTGCCTTTTAATGTAATTTGTATAATTAAGCAGTATATATAATTATATCAATGTGGTTGTTAGGATTACCATCAACCCACACCTGCCAGGAAAATAATCAGGACCAACACATCATTTTAGAACTCAACCCCCAGCTAACAGTCACAACATTGTTGGATTCCTGGACAGCTCCTGACATACATGCTCAGGCCCCTTTCTTAAGACATTGGCTTTCCTGAAATCCTAGGGCAGACCTCTGTCAAGAAAGCCCACTCCATTTATAAAAGCCGTACTTCCCAGGAACCTAGAATCCAGCAGGATCCCTCACCCACACAGTTGTCTTCAAGATCCCACCAAGTACAGACCCCAGCCAGGAGAGCCCCATCCCTCATGACAGTCCCCTGGACACAGACTCCCACCCATAAGTTCCACCCAGCTCAGCAAGTGTAAAGAGTTTCAGGGCCCAGTCTCAGGACAACCAAGAGAAACTTCAGGAGAGGTCATTCCCCAACAGACAAGTGGTCAAAAAGCTACAACCTCTCCTGCATTTGAGAAATGGGTAGAGGCTGTCACTGTAGTGCCCACTGTTTTTCCACCCTTTTGTAGCTCTCTTTCTCAGCAAATCCATCTGGCAAGATTCTGTCAATCACTGAAATTATGCATGATAATAATTTGTACTAATTGTTGCTGTTCTCGAAATAACATACTACTTTCTAGTGCCTGGTAAGGAAATATCACTCCAAGCGTAATTTTGTTTTTAATGATAAAAATAAACGAAAATCAAAAGGGATGTTTTTTTCCATCTGTTGCTGTCATTCTTTTACTGAAGGGCAGACGAGAAATGTATTAAATCAGTACATTGAAAAATTACGGGATATTTTAAATGGGATTTTTATTATAAATTAGAAATGACAATTAACTTTTTTTTTAGTTTTCCTGTTGCTTGTTAGCAATTCTGTGCTATAAATCATAGATTCAAATATCTTAATCCCAATTAATATTTTACTCCCAATGCATTGCCAATATGCAATGCATTTTTTTAAAATGCAACTTTGAATATATTAGTAATAGTAAATAGTAAAAATGCATTGATAACAAACTGTAAATAAACATAAACCTTTATGAACATACATATGTATTTTTTCTTACATTCAATATCATCGCTTTATTGTATAAAAGTTATAGTTGTGGGCTAATGTGGGTGCCTCAGGTGCTTGGTACCGAGAGTCCCAGTAATCAAGGCACCCAGCAGGGTCACATATTGTATGTAGTTGGCACAGCAGCTCGAACTGAGTATGGGTTGAAGTAAAGACAGGGCTTCCAACAAGGTAAGGGGGCTGTCTGAGCTGCAGTGATATGCATGACTGGGAACTCCGCTCTCCCTGCCAATTTCCCCTTGCAACCTGACATCAGCGGGAACACCCCCAATGTCAGCGGGACAGCTGACCGACGTCAGTGGGCAGTTCTGGCCGCGTCCTGCAAGGGAAGGCTCCCTTGCAGGAGCTCAAAAGTTCCCAGATATGGTGATATGTATGCATCAGTTTATATGAATGTATGTTAGTGTATGGCTTTAGTATTTGTGCATGAGCATATGGTGTTAGGATTTGTGAGCGTATACTGTATGTAAGTGTTCGTGTTACTTAGTGGTGTTAGAGTGTATGTCTGCAAATTCTGTTAAAGTGTGTATATGTATATATCAGTGTATGATGTTAGCATGAGAATGTGTGTTAGTTATTTCTTGTTAGTGGGTGTTGGTACTAGTGTGATTGTGTCTTATTGGTGAGTCTAGGATTAGTAGTGAAAAGGAGAGGAGGGAGGTAGTATGAGTAAATGTATAGAGTTAGTTAACGTGTTAGCATGTCCATGTTTCTCAGTTCTGGGGCAATGTCAAAGAAATACTACACCCATGCACCTCTAATTCCAGGCTCACCCCTTGGGTTTTTATTAAAATCATTTGGCTAATGGGGATTTTATAATCATATTAAGAATGATGTAACCCTTCCATGACAGTAGAATCAAACATTACTTTTGGAAACTACTATTAGATTTAAGGGAGTCAGTCAGGCAATAGTTCTAGGAATCAATTACGAACAGGTACAAACACCTTACTTGGGATTGCCCCCTGAAAACAAATACATCTGTTCTTGTTACCAGTTCTTGTTCTTCTCTGCCCTATTCTTATCCCTGGTTAGGCAACTGACCTCAGCTTGTTTAGACTGTGTTCCTATCGATTGAGTTCCTCTGGCTAGTGACTCCGACTACTGAGATATTCTGGCTATTGACCTCAAGCTATCTTGACTAGCTGGTCCCTCCTGCTGTGGTCTTTGGCTGTTTACTTTTACTACATCAGCTCCCTTTGGACTGCCACTTGTTTTGCTTACTGTGTTTTGCCACCCATTGTGGGTACCAAAGGGTCATATCCTACCTGCAAGAAGTTCAGCTCCGTATATACCCTACAGACCAGGAAAAAACTATAGAGAGATTTTCATATAGCTCTAGCTAAAAAGGAAATCTCCAAAAGGAAAGCATTTATAGAAAACAAAAAAGTAAGGAGGCGCACACAAAAAGTCCTTTGAATAAAATATAATATTTATTCCAAAATTAGTTTAACCCTGGAGCAATTTTGCCATTTTTGCGGTATGTCGGTTCAACGATTATTCTCCTTTCCTGCGAATAGTGTACCTATGTAAACTATAAATTGTTTTATCTAGGAGAGATAAAGCTTTCTTTTGATACCATAGTTAGATGATTAGCTGACAATTTAGTAAAACAAGCGAAAATTAGAAAAAAAAAAACCTATATTTTTATATATATTTTCCCTCTGAATGCTATTATTATTATCTTTATTATATATATATTTTTATTTTATTTTTTGTACTTTTTTAAATCAGTGCAGTATGGTTAGAGGTTCTCTTAGGGACCTCTTGAACATGTTATTAAGGCCAGTTAATGACATCACTTAGCTCACTTTATTGTTCTTTTTAAATGATTATTTATTGTATTATTTTAGTGATTTTTTTTAAATCATTAACCTTTTTTTTTGCTGACATGGTTTTTCACTCTTCTCCCTACAATCCTCCTGCACTGATCATACTGTGATCTCTATGCAAGTCCCCACAGATTTGCATAGAGATCACAGTGTCTCTGATCTGTACCTTATCGGACAGACCCTGCAGGGTATATCCTGTCCTCCAATGACCTTCCGGGTGATGTCAGCAGTGATGCGACCCGGAAGGGAATTTAAAAATGTAACAGTTTTCCGGCATTTACATGTTACATGAGATTGGGCAGCAGAACGCCAGCAATGCTGACTTCTGCTGACAGACGGGAGTCCAGGCTGATCTCCCGTGTATGGTGGAAATGCAAATAATAATTATACATGAATACATAATATGTTGACAGTCACATACAGAATTCATAATATTACAGTTCATTCTGTAATATTATCACAAAAGAATCATGTGAATAGTATATATATTACAAATCATACAGATATACGTTATAGATCCGAAAATGTACATCCAATAAAAGATAAATAGTTAAAACAAAACAAACAGCTGGAGGGTAGACTCAATTCCCAAATATGTAATAATGCTGTTATATGATACCTAGTTGAAAATAGATAAAGCCCACTCCTCATTTAGAAAATACATTTCTCTCCTCTTTTGTGTTCCCAAATTTCTATTGTCAATGGACGAGTAGTTTCACCCATATAACATAAACCAAAAAGGAATTTTTATAGATAGATACTATAACAGCTTATATTTACTTATATACAAAAACAGACACTATAAGACTATTACAATTAACAGATCTGCCGCACCTGAGAAGGAGCTAACCATTGAGTTGCAAAATTATGCACACTGTCCAAAACATTGGGATCTTCATGGAACAGCTCTCCTGTCACTGCTTATATTTCAGTTTTTCTGCTTTTTTGTCTCTTTTAGTTTTTTTTCCCTTAGCTTGTTTTATTTAAAAAGTCTGTAAGTATATGTTCTTTTTGGCTTTAAATATTATTTTTGGAATAAATATATTTTATTTAAAAAGCTTACTTTTTTTGCGTGCATCGCCTTACTTTTTTGTTTAGGTTCCCACCTATAAGCATGACACAGGTTACTCACACATATAGCAGTCATTATGAAACTGGACAAAACCAACTGTTGCAAAATATGTCTTCTCTTTTTATTGCTACATTACTTTAAAAACCAAATCAAGCTGTGATTAAACACATGTAAATGTAATTATTTGCAAAGTTTTATGTCTTATGGATGACATGAAAAAAGGGTTGAGATGTTTTGTGATAAGACATATTTTTTTTGGGATCAATCTTATTTATTAAAATCTATTGGGAATCACTATATAACATTTGTCTAAGCACATTCATTTTCATCTCTTCTGCACTTATAATGTATTGCTTGCACATGATAAGAGTTCACAGCACAAAGGAATAGAATAATTTAGGAGCTGGACATTAATCTACCTCGATGTCACATGCAGTAATATGAAAAAATATCTAATTTTATTCTTGTATTGCCATTCAGTTATTATAGAAAAAAAGGTCATATGATTCAATTTTTTTATGGAAAACATTGTATTGCACCATCTATACAGATATAAAAAAGGACAATGAAAAATGTTGGAGGTTGCTTGTTTAGATGTGTGGAAAATATAAAAAGTGTAACCTAGTTCATTAGATGAAGGAAGTGAATTCAGTGAGTAACATACAATCACAGGTTTTATGACATTATATTAGGAATTAGGTGTTTTTAGAGTAAAGTATTATTTTTTGATGTTTAGGAACTGAAAGAATGATACCAGATAAAGTGTGCGCAAGCCTAAAATTAGTCCCCACTCTTATATTCTCAAGGCCAGCTGAGATTTTTATGATTAGTACTTACTTTGGTTACAGTTGCCCATCAGATTCTTTGACACTTGACAGCAGCCTCACAGAACTCTACAAGAAAAGGAGGAGGGAGAGAGTGTAGGTGAGTGTAGGGTAGTAGTGTAAGTTTGTGTTAGTGTATGGTGTTAGCATGTGTGTGAGTGTATGATGCTACTATGTGTATGCTATTGTATGTGTAACATGTATAACTAGCATGGGGCTGAACGCGGGATCTGGGTCTCAGCTCTCCTGCTCGCAAGGCCACTTGCACCCCCCAAATGGTAACAGTACCTCCACTTTTACAAGAGCCATCCTGGTGACTTGGAGCTCGTTTCTGGGGGAATCTTTTATGAAAGGAGCAAATCTTGGCAGGTACATTGACATCAGAAGCGAGAACCCGTGAACTCGCCTCAGTACCATATCCTTTCCACAGAATAAAATATTGTTTACCTTGTTTTTTTCCTGGACTTCATACTCTTCTTCACCTTCAACCATTACAGGAAGATGAGTTTGCATGGTGGAAGACTATTGATTTGAGATTACAGGTTTAAATAAAGAAATATGGAACGCATTATTGATGTGTAGTGATCTCTTTTTGGTTCAAGTGTCCAGGGCTTTGGGTTAGCTCCTTTCCTCGAGGATCTAGTAGATGCTACGAATGAAGTGACAATAATAGTTGGCGAAACCTACAAATTATTGTATACCTTTGATTTAAGAGGGTTCTTCACAGTCTTTGATAGCAGCTAATTTGTTAAGATCCATCTCTAATTGACCGGCTGATATTTTATAACCCGAGAACTTGACTTTTTCAAAAATCCCATTTGGTGTAAAGCGAATGTTCTATTAAAAGTTGTAACATTTGTTTTACATGTTGACAATGTTCTTCGTAATTCGTTGAATAAATTAATGTCATTGAGATAGACTATGAGATGAGATAACATGTCACAAAATACGTCATTCACAAAGTTCTGGAACACTGTTGGGGCATTACATAATCCAATGGGCATAACATAATAATGCCCATACCTGGCATTGAAAGCAGTTTTCCATTCGTCTCCTACCCATATAAGAACCAGATTTTATACTCATCTAAGGTCAAATTCAGTAAATATGGTAGCATCTTTGAGTTGGTCAAAAAGTTCTGTTATGAGGGGAAAATGATCCCTCTTTCTTTGCAATAAAAAAGAAGCCAACTGCTGCTGGGGAAGCTGAAGGACTGATGAATCCATTCTTTAAGCTTTCTTCTATATATATATATTGCTAATGCTTGATTTTCCAGTTTGGACAATGGGTAGGTGTGCCCCTTAGGAGAGGTAGTACCTGGGAACAATTCTATTATACAGTCATATGCTCCATGTGGAGGTAAGGTTTCTGCTTTTCTTTTCGAGAATACATCCAAATAATCCCAGTACTAAAAGAGTATAAGGTTACGTGGACAAGCATCTACTTCTACATTTACATGTACAGCAATGAAAGAGTAAAAATAATTTATTCCGCAGCAATGACCTGGAAGTCAATAGCTGTCAGTTAGACTCTACAGTAGTTTAAACTGCTGCAGAGCCAGTCAGGAGTGGAGTGATGATAATCGAATCATTCCTGATAATTATGACAGCCACGTGATATCCCCTCTCATAAGTGACAGCTGTGAGGGGTCATCTAAGGAAAAAAAACAAAAAACACACACACAAATTATGAATAAAAACATAACATTTTATCTTTTTAATACATAATTATTTCAACCTGATCAATTATTAGTGACGCTTTAGGTCACAGATTTTTGATCAGTCTTACTAATCAGTGTCAGTGGCCCAAACTTCTCACTTACAAGTGATAATTATTTGTTTTTAACTTTACAATCTTATTATACACTCTGGATATTAATAATACTACATATTGTTGTAAATTTTGGGCCTTATTTTCTATGACAAATTAACATGCTGTGTCACTTTTTTTTTTTTTTTACACATCAATCTAAAAAGATTTGTAATTTACAAAACATACCATATTGTCTCTTATTAAAAAATAACACTATCCATTTGTTGTGAAATTTCCTTCCCATTATTTAAAACATAACCACTAGACACAGATAGCCACAGACCAAAAACAATGGTCCCTTCCATCAGAAGCAAACACCCATAAAATTTATGTTGACGACTCGTTTTCTGTGAATTAAGTGCATTTGCATCCTTGCAAGGGTTCATAATTTGGTAATATACCTAGATGTTTGAGGGAAGTTGAAGTGTGTCCAGTCCGTCCTGTGTTAGTACAGGTTAACAGGCAAAATAAAATATATGTTTTTATTTAATTATAAGTAAGAAAAATGGCATTGTTATATGTAGAAAATTAGGAATGCAAGCCATCAATAGTATTAAGGAACGCTGGAAAAAAGCACAACTGTTGCCCATTGGTCCATTGAGAATATTCAATTGCATTCAATTTGAACAACATATTGAAACAGCTGTTAGCGTGGATAGCATTACCTTCTAAAAACAAAGTAAATAAAACCCTAAACTTTCTTTCAACAGCTCTATGCATTTGCTACCCTTAGCACTAGCCATTTAATTTACCTAGAAGTGATAAAGTGGTTGTCAATTAAAAGTTATATACCCAGCTTGTGCAAATTGGAAATTATCGTCCATTTCCATGTCAAAGGCACTGTAATCATGGAGCATACATATGAGTTATTGGTCTGTTTTTTTTATTATTATTATTATTTACTCCTAATGCAATGCTTCATTGCATTCTTGTCATGTAGTATATATTTTCCAAAGAGTAAAGCTAATTATGTAAGATTTATCTGTAAAAAGGCAGGAGGATTAAGCAGGGACAGAAAGTTGTAAAAATGTATTTAGCAGTTGTATTTATTGAAAGGTAATGAAAACAATGATTTGCAGAAAACGCAATCATTCAGAAACAAATTTCAAACGAGAAGAAAAAAATAATAATTACCATATTCTCATTGTTTTGATTTTTCTAGGAAGGTGTAGAATGTAATTAGTGTATTTATGGTAACATATAAAAATGTAAAAATTGTTGAGACAGCCTTGCTAATGTTTTAAGTCAAATTCTGTTTTCACAATTCAATTCAGTGTTGTGCACATAGTATTATGTAGACCTCGGTGTACATTTTACTATGTGTTCCGCACATAATTTTGAGAGGAGCTCAAAATATAGGGAATAAATTGCCCTTAATGACAATTGACGTGCCAGGCACCTCACAGATAACGGCAATGGAAGTGCCTGGCATGTCATGATTTTAATTGGGTGTAGAAAGCGATCAAAAGAGAAGCAAAAGGCTGGCATGCTTGTGAAAATGTATGTTTTGTTATCGAAAGTCTTTGCATAAAATATTATCATTTAACTGTTAATTTTATCTGTGCCTACCTTGCCCTATTATGTGTGCTGTTGTGCAGTGAAATATAGTCCATAGTGTGCCCTGTAGATTTTAACAATTATGCAAAAACATACGCATGTGGGGTATTTCTGTAATCTGGACATGCAGCTGAATACGTTTTGGAACAAATGCATTTTGGTTTCTCTGCAGTTGCATGTAATCTGTGCAAACAATGATAAGAAACATGGAAAGTCGGGTGAACAAAAAGCAATGACTTGTGCATTTGTATTTGGGAGAACATAAAAAAGAACACACATGTTGTGTTGGTACAAATACATTTTGGTTTCTCTGCAGTTGCGAATAATCTTTGCAAACAAGGATGTGTTGCGTTTTAACGAATGCTGCGTTTTCATTGTAATTCCCAGGTTTTTGGGACACAAAACACCCTCAGTAAAGCAGGGGTCAAACATCATAGATACTATGTAAACATGGGGCAGCTGTGCTTCATTGATTGATGCCAGAAGAATCGCTCTTACAGACCTTTAAAATTCTGGCGCCAAAGCTGCTGTGTACAGTTATCGCATTAACCCCCGCCACCAGGGGCTTCTTTGGCATCACCCTGCTAGAAAAACGGCTGAGAACGAAGAGAAAAACCGACTGTTGCATGATATGTGTCCTAATGCAACTAGTAAAATACCCTGGGTTGTCTTCTTTCTAAAATATATACTTGTGTGAGGCAGGGGCGTACCTAGAGTATTTGCACCTGGGGTGGCTCCTGTATGTGGCACCCCCCACACACACATACACTTTAAAACTGCATAGCTTCTACCGTTATATACCGACGCAGACACTGAAGGTGGTACAGCATTACTGTTATCATTATATACTGAGGCAGACATTGCCGGTTGTACAGCATAGCACCTATCACTATATACTGAGGCAGACATTGACGGTTGTACAGCATAACACCTATCATTATATACTGAGGCAGACATTGACGATGGTACAGCATAACACCTACCACTATATACCGAGGCAGACAATGATGGTCGTACAGCATAACACCTATTACTATACACTGAGGCACACATTTATGGTGGTACAGCGTAATCACCTATCACTATACATTGAGCCAGACATTGACAATAGTGCAGCATAACTCCTATCACTATATACTAAGCCAAACATTGATGTGGTGTAGGCCTACCACTTCATTAGTAGTAGGGATGCACCGAAACGAATTCTGGACTGAAACCGTAAATGCAGCATTTACCTGGCCGAAACCGAATATGACCCCCCACACACCATAAAAACCAAATCTAACACTTTTATTTAAAGTAAATAAATACGCCAATTCAGACACATACCAATCCACACATACGCCAATCCACACATACGCCAATCCACACATACACCAATTCACACATACGATGCCAATTCAGACACTACATCCACACATACACTAATCCACACAATATACTAATCCATCACATACTAATCACACAAATACCAATCACGACATATACCAATCCAGCAACGTAATACCAATCCACACGTATATCCAATCTACACGTATACTCAATCCACATACACGCAATCCACACATAGTATTCCAATCCACATATATACCAATCCACATATAACCTAATCTCACAACATACAACCAATCCACACATATCGCCATCAGCACACATATGCCAAATCCACACATATACCAATCCACACATACTACCAAATCACACATATACAATCCACCACAAATACTAATCCACACATACCAATCCAGACATAATTACTGAATCCACACATAACCAAATCCCTCACCATACCGATCCACACATATAACACCAATCCACACATCTAATACAAACACGTATACCAATTCCACACATCATACAATCCACCATATACCAATCCCTCACAGTACGAGATCCACACATAACACCAATCCACACATTACTAATCCACACATATACCAATCCCACAATATACAATCCACAACTTTTCCCGCCTCTTCGCTCCTCTTCTTACGTTCTGGTCTTCTTCCGGTTCAGTGGGACGCGGGCTTCAGTGCTGTGCAGCCGGGATCTTGAACAACTAACCACGGCGCAGCAGACCGGGTTGAACCCGTCTTATAAAATCACTCAAGGGAGCCGGAGGTCTGTTAAAGACCTCCGATACCACTCCCTTGCGAACCTGCTCTTCCAGCGGCGGACATTACTGTCCATCTCTGGAGGGGTGCCGGGTGCCGGCAAGTTGGCACCCCCCTGATGAGCGGCACCCGGTGCGGACCGCCGCCCCCCGCCAGGTACGCTACTGAATGAATGTTTGGGAATTTATGTTTGTGAATGAGTGAGCATGGCATAGGGAGGCTGTAAATTACATTCCTATCATTCCCAGGTTCTAGCATGTACTGGCTGCCTGGGAATGATAGGAGCGTAATTGCTGTTATCAATTTTATATATATATGATTTATTTTTGTCCAATTTTGGTATGTTAACCACACTTTTATTAAAAGTAACTAACACACCAAAATTGGTGACATTTAATATACCGGCAACCATTGGATATGATTGTTCCCTGCCCTGATCCGTGTTGTCATTAACAAAGGAGATATAAGGCCAAACAGTCTCCATTTTGGAAGCCATTAGCCCAGAGCTCTGATAAAGCTCTGATGAGCGCAACATGTCAGGGGGGCTATTTGTCTGAGTTGTTAGGACTGCAGCCGTCAACAGTATATATGATTTGATATTATTAGTGTTATACGACTATGGGCATATGCCCTCATGTTATAGTGACGTATACCTTTCATAGCAGGACTGGTGACACTGGTATTTTTAAACATCTTTTTTGGTTATACCTTTTAACAAATACATTAATAAAAGTTATGTTTTAGGGTGGGGTAATAATAAGGGTATTTTTGATCCCGGGAACGGGATTGGTTTGTTTTCAGTTGTAACTTACCCTTGTCCCCGCTGGGGCATTATTTTGGAATTGTGGAATTGTGATAACAGTTATGTTGTACCACTGTCAATGTCTGCCTCAGTATATAACGATAACAGTTATGCTGTACCCCGTCAATGTCTGCCTCAGCGAATAATGATAACAGTTATGTTGTATCTCGTCAATGTCTGCCTCAGTATATAATGATAACAGTTATTCTGTACCCCCGTCAATGTCTGCCTAACGATAGAAGCTATGCAGTTTCACAGTGTGTGTGTGTGTGTGTGTGTGTGCCACATACAAGATCGGTCCCAGGTGCCAAATACTCTAGGTACGCCCCTGGAACGAATAGTGAATTAGAAAGAAATGCGAGGTGAGGGAAAGTAAGTTTAGGTACAGTTTGAAAATCATCAGTAATCAAAACATTTTCACCAAAAGCACATGATCTACAACAAATTAACACATACAATAATCAACAGTTTTAACTTGTTTTCTTCTCATATTGTTTATTGCTTCTATGATGTCTATGTATCCTTTTTACCGATTCATCTCTTTCAAATCACTTGTAGCAATGTACTACTTACCTCATTGTTTTCAGTCCTTTTACAAGTTCTTGATATAGCATTTTCTTACCACCTTTTGTTGTGCTTCCTTATCTATAATCCAATGTCTAGCTTATTTTGCTTTTGCTTACATCCAAATGGTTACTTTTTTCTGTATTTTCGGCTTATATCTACATTCATCAATGGAAGGATTTAAGCCTACCAGAGTGTGCCTAATTCTTGGTCTATTACCCAAGTAAGCTTCCTTTAGCCTATTACTGAGTTTGCAAGGTAGGTCAGTAAGTAGCATTATTGTAGTAGTTTTGTCAAATTGAGGGACGTTAAAAACTATGTGAGAAATAGGTCAGTTTCTTGTGCTGGGGTCACTTGAGTGGCAACATTTTCAGCTCCTCCTGTATCTACTCTTTCTTATATCTTTAATCAGTAACTAGGTTGTGCTAAAAACACTGCTAATATTCTTAATCCTTTCATAAGTTACCACCAAAAATTCAACTTGTCCGCAATGTTACTGCAGTAATATATAAAACAAGATACAGTGAGCTTGTTCCTGGAGAGCTGCGTGAAGTCATGAGGAAGGAGATTTTAGGGAGCTTCAGGACCATGCGGAAGAAGAATAGGGAGTTGAAGCCACGATTGTCTGATATGATTGTAGGGATGGCATTCCCTCCCCAGCGATTTCTACTTTGATCTGCCCCTACAAGAATCCCCCTTCCTGAAACACTGTTCTGATAGCAGTGTGGGTTAGGCCCACACTTATGAAAAACTATTACTTTAAGGCAAGTGAAATGGCATAAAAAACAGCTAAGAAAAGTAAAAATGCAACTACAGATACATAGCTGTCACTGCTTGGCCCCTCCTCTCCGTTCTTTTAGGTCCCCTCTGATCCTGATGGGTAGTGGATTTGCTGTTGACCGTAATGGACCAGAAAGATACCCAGAATGACTTAAAATTCAGCATCAGGATCGAGTACACTGGTTTGACTCCCCAGGACCTGTGCAAGACTATCTATTATCTCTGGCCCATAAATAGAAACAGACTTCATGAAACCAATTCAACTGCCATGTGATGGCCTTCTTGTTATTGGTTCTATTTTTCATCTGCCTATGTAGGACTGGGGTCTGGGGGCTTGCAGGGTTGGGTTCAAATGATGGAGGGCTGTAGGGTAGTTGGCAGATCTTTAGGTAATAAATAAAATTACGCTTTTTGCGGAGGGCTGGGTTGCCCTTCTGTCTTGTTTGCAGAGCTACTTGAAAAGCATTAGTACTCGTAGGCTGATATTGCTGATGCAACAGGGTTTGGATTCATTTTTCCTGTTTGTTTAATTTGGTTCTCAGCATTTCTGGCTTTCCCTCTATTGCAGTACTCGAGCATTGGCCCTCTGATCTTCCCTTAACCCGCCATGGGTATCAGTAGGGATGGAGGACACCTCCTCCCTGTGAGGTAACCTTACCTCACACCAACGACTGCATTCACACACCCATTACAGGAGAACATGTAAAGACAATGTAACATTATGACAGATCAAGGCACACTTACACAAACTGGCCCAAAATTGGTGTTTAGGCCATGCAATCTAAGTGACTATTTTCGTCTTTTTTACTTCACATGGTTGGGGGTAGCCATTGTATTCAGCTGACTAAACCCAGAAGCGATATATTGCTTGTCTATCTAGCTCTTAGGGACCAGGAACCACACGGACACAAGACATACATTGCAAAACATCTTTATTCTAAAAACCCAGCAAACAATGCCAAATTATGATCCAGAAAGGTATAACAAAAGACGAGCCGGAGTCAGGAATACATATATCAGCGATGTCACGAACAAGCCCGGAATTGGAAGTCAGGAGGGACATCAGGGAAATCCAGGTCATGCACAGGTAATCAGGGACGCAGGAGAATGCACTTGCAACCAGAAACAACAGAAGGGCAAGGAGGAAGTGAACCTTAGCTGTTTAAATAGCCATAAAAGGCTGGCTGTAGGCTGGATAATGGGCTGGTCCATAGAAGAGTAACCTTGGTAACTAAGGAGAATATAGTTACCAGAAAAGTGACTAACCCTGACAGGCTTTTAATTAGCCTTCAGCTCTGGAAGTGAGCAGAAATGCAGCCTCTCAGGAACCACTTTTTTGCTGCCTGAACCATGGCTTTTTCATACCTGTGCCATTTACATCTGCTACCACTAGTGGCCACCCTCCGCCCTCTGGAGCACTCAGAACTCAGGTGTGCCTTGTTACCTGAGGTGAGCCCTAGCCAATACATACAGCTGGGCCTTGTTACCTTGATGACCCTGCCTTTATGAACCTGCCCTGCCCTTCAGTCAGGGCCTTTGTATTGAAGTCTATGGACCTTCCTGCTGTGGCTCTGCACCTGTACCGTTCCTGGTTACCTGCTATTGTGTCCTTCCAAGCGGACTCCCTGCTATTGTGTCCTTCCAAGCGGACTCCCTGCTTTTGTGCCCTTCTAAGCGGGCTCCCTGCCAAAAGACTTATTACCGGTATTTTATTTTGCCATATGTTTCTTGCTTAGACTGTATTACCCTTATTTGCCGGTCCTGTTATATATATAAAATACACTGCATTACCTGGATTTCTGTTTGTGGTGTCTGTCTGCATAATCATGCACCGTGGGTTACAGACTGAACCCCAAGTATCCCCTGCGCATGGGCTCCTACCCGACCTGATCACCCGAGTCCTGACACAGCCAGACCATAACACTAGCCCATCGAAGGGCTAGTGTTATGGTCTGGCTGCATTTTTGGCAGTTCAGACCTCTTTTAATATAATTCAAAAAGGGGCCATTGATATGCAGATGGGATTTGACATGACTAGACATCTAAGGAAATGTAATAAGTTAGGGTGACTGTTGGCTAGGTTAACTAAGCCAAGGCCCCTGCCTGCATGCCTGCACGCAGGCGATTAATAAAACCATGCTAGCCTATTATCAAGGAGAACAAGAACCTTAAATCAAGCTTCAGAAATCAAGCCTGGACAACCAAAAGCTTGCAAGTTTTATAAAACCAGGCGAGTCTTTACAACTAATATCTTAAATTTGCTACTTTTTCAACTTCACCATCAGGGGAGGGCTGGCAGCCTAGGGCCTGGGGGGCAGGTCTAGTCAAGTGGCCTGTTGCGCCACCGAATCAGCCCACCATCAATGCCCATCTTTTCCTGATTTTCTAACATATGTTGATGTTATGTGAAAGGATTGGGAGAACATCGTATAAGGGATCCCTGAAGCCACAATTTAGTGCCATTCATTCTTTTTAATAAAATATGCAGATTGAAATAGAATAAATAACACAAAACCTTTACTTTTCCTCTCACTGATTTCTGGGCCTAGAAAGTTTTGTCCTCTGAAGTGACTAAAAATTCAGGAGGGCGTTTTATCTCTGGATAAGTAAAAGGTAAATAGTTAAATTGATCCCTACAGAAAGTCCCAGGAAACAGATGACCAAATACACACTAGGACAGGCTCTGCCACACCAACACCCAAACACACACACACCAGAACAGGCTCTACCACATGGACACACAAACCCACACACACCAGGACAGGCTCTACCACACCGACACCTAAACACGCACACCAGGACAGGCTCTGCCACACCAACACACATATACCAGGAGAGGCTCTTTCACACAGACACCCAAACCCACATACACCAGGACAGGCTCTGCCACACTGACACACAAACACGCACACACCAGGACAGGCTCTGCCACACGACACCCAAACACACACATACCAGGACAGGATCTGCCACACCGACACCCAAACACACAAAACAGGACAGTCTCTGCCACACCGACACCATCAGTAGGGATTAATCTACACAAAGCATAAACAATGCTTCCCACACTGGTTTGTTGTTTTGTATATTGATGCCCCAGCCAGGCCCACCCTTTAGTTTTAATGTATTCCTCCCACATCCCTGTGTATTGTCCTATGTGTATTTGTGCCCCCAGTCAGCCCCCTTTATGCATTTATGCCCCCACACCCTTGTGTACTGACTTATGTGATGTCCATAGCCAGCCCCTCTCCTTTTCTGTATTAATGCCCCTGTTTGCACTGGTTAATGTACCCATATGTATTCCCCCCAGCCACCCCTTTGTGTATTGATTTATGTGATGCCCCACCACTCTGTTGTGTTCTTATACCCCCCAGCCACCCCTTTTTATTTAATTGTTGTCCCAAGGCACTCCTTTTTGAATATGGGTCTCCTTACACCTATAATTATTTTTACTTACTTTTTTGGTGGCCTTTTCCCTGCAGACTGCTCTCCTCCAACATGTCCTTCCAGCTGTCTCGAGGAACTGTTCCATGTGATCCCGCCCCCTTGAGTGGCACATTGCGTCTTCAAAGGGGCGGGACGAAGAGCCTCACTGAGGCACAGGACTTTAGAACCCGCAGCCACATCGGCTGCAATGGCACCTCAGTGTGCTGTCCTACAGATCGTCTTTTGCCCTGCATTAAAGGTGACCCCCGGCATCCATGCGGCCATTTAGTTTAGATTCAGGGCGGCCCGGGCAGGGGGGGGGGTCAATTAGATCCTTTTATTAGGTATTAACTTCCTAAGGCAATATGGTTCTCTTTTTGTGTTTTTCAAGAGAGTTCCCCTCCCCCCTTCCGGGCTATTGGACAGGAAATTAATGAATCATGATAAATCAGAGGTGTTGCCCCACCACTATCAGGAACGACAGTCCTACAGGCTACTCATTATGTGCAGGCGACTCTTAATATGATTTAGGCACACTTTATTTATGATAAAATTATTTTGCTCCTAGATTACACTAGGTTTAGGAGGGGTGTTAACTCATTTATTGACAAAGAGTGAGACAGAGATAAATTATTTTGACTTGGGAACCATTTATTTGGACAATGGGTAGACAGACTACACAACAAATACAGACTTGTTTTAAATAAACCAAATGGGCAATTGGAGGCCTTCACGGCCAATGATCTTTGAATGCATAGCTCCTCATTTGTAAATTCAAAACAAGTGTCAACAGTGACGCAAGCTATCTTCTGACGCAAAGGGGGTCGGCCTTCGAGTCTGAGAGGCTTTGAACACCCAGACATGAAGGGCGGAAGTGTTGAAATAATTTTTCAGCGTTGGTAACACAGGCAACGAGGTGAGACCTGTGAATTATAGTTTGAGCAAAACAGAGAGATTACACATTTTTTGTTGTATTATTTCTTTTATACACTTTAAAGTCATTGTAATGTGACAACATCCCCCCACCCCTTCCTCAACAGACCTATTTTTGGGAGAGGTGTTTGTTGAGGAAGAGAATCTTTATTAGGGGAACTGGAATCATTAGAAAAGAGTTTGATTCAAAATAGAGGATATAACAATTTTGTAAACTGCATATTGCTAGACATTTAACTTCTGTCAATTTTTTTGGTAACTCAATAAAAATTTTTTTTTAAAAAATCAAAGCAATTTATTTAAGGGTAATAACATTATATTGATGTTTCAGGTTGTGGCATGACAAGTAGTACTAAAATTACCATTCTTTTGTGCCTCCATGTATAGTTACCACACCCCCAATCTCAAGCGCCACCGTACTAGGGTTTCGGTACGAGGAAACTACTGGAAAATTAGGCATATAAATGTCTATGTGGAGTATAGATGATGGTGCATTCCTCTAAAGAAACTGGTCATCTTGTGTCAAATTTACTTGTGGTATGTAACACTCTTTAATAAACAAAGTTTTAACAAGCAACAATGCAGGGGCTCTATAACAAGTATAGAAGTACCATCCAGTTCAACAAACAATAACTGAATTGTAAAATATATATGTTTTTAGCTACTGAGCTTGATACAACCCTAAAGTATATAAGCTAATAGATCTCAACAACAAACAGACTGACATTGTCGTCCACATTAGGCATATTGAACTTTAACTGGGGGACAAAAATGGCGCATAAGATACTTGTTTACTCAGGCCCTTGTGGGCCTCTGTGTGTTGTAGCAGGGCTTGCAATCTACCATCCCCTCTGTGCACTGGGGGCATGTGATCAATTGCCACAAGTCTCAGTTGCAACAATTGATGTTCAACTTGTAGGCTTCGACTTTGAGAGAACGTAGATAATAGAGACTGAGCAGAAAGAGTAAACTGAGGGGGCAGGCAGGAAACCTCCCTGAAGGACTCCTTGAGACCCCCCCACAAATACAAATACCATTTGTGGTAAGGTTAAAGGATGAGCGGACGTCCAGTGGGTCTGAATTGTGCCTAGACCCTGAAAACGCCCTCTTTGTAGGTAGGATAGGGCTCAAAGAAATTAACCAATGAAAAATGTAGAAGTAGAGCATAACTAAAGGCTGTGTTACACTTGTGGTATGATTTGCGAGGTCTTTAAAGGCTTTTCTCAACTCCTGTTCCGGGTTCAGGGTGTGCGCTAAGAAGGGACGTGTCAGGCTCCATCCTTGGTTACGCAATACTTATTGACTCTTCTGTTCTCCTACAACCACTAGTGGCCACCCTTCCCTCTCTGCAGCACCCAGATCTAATCACTAAGTGCAGCCCTGGTGGAGCCCTGCCTTTATATACCTGCTCTGCCTTTCACCCAGGGCCTTTGCATTGCAGTGTGAACAGCCTATTGCTGTGGCTCTGTACCTGGTGCTGAATTGTTCCTGACATCCTGCCTTGTGCCCTGCCAGTTTCCTGGTCCTAAATTGTTCCTGACATTCCTGCCGTGCGCCCTGCCAGAGGGCTTCCAAGTCATGTGCCCCGCCAGAAGTGCTTCCAAGTCGTGTGCCCCACCAGTGGACTTCCAAGCCACGTGTCCTGCCTGAGGGCTTCCAAGCCATGTGCCAGTCCTTGCTACAGTTTCTTGTCCTCACTGTCCCCCTGTCTCGCTACCATCCAGTCCTGCTTTTCGATCTGTTGTGTGCCTGTCTGTACCTACCTACCTACCAAGATGCATCAAGGGGTACAGACAGACTCTCTAGTATCCCCTGCAACTGGGCTCCTACCCGACCTGCTTACCCAAGTCCTGACAGGAAGACCTATCTGGGTATAGTAGGGAAACGTATATGCCCGCTATGTATTATTTGATAGTGTTGGGGGAAATTTGGAGATTAGTGTTTGCAGAAGGTGGCAGAAGATGTCACGCCCCATCCAGGCTGCGGAGCTGCATATGTCTGGTTTTCCCTGTCTTGCTACAGTTCCACTGTCTCGCTACAATCCATTCCTGGATTTCCTTATTCTCTCTCCTGAACTTCTGATTCTTTGATTCCTGTCCTGCTCTTAGCTTCAGCTTCTGTTTCCTTTATAAGGTGTGGGTAACGACAAATGAGAAGGATTTGGGAATTTTTATAGACAAAAAACTAGGCAACAATGTGCAATGTCAGTCAGCAGTTGCTAAGGCCAGTAAGGTATTGTGTATAAAAAGGGGCATCAATTCACGGGATAAAAATATAATTTTGCCTCTGTATAAATCAATGGTAAGGCCGCACCTTGAATATGCTGTGCAATTTTGGCCACCTATTCTAAAGAAGGATATCATAGCACTAGAAAGGGTGCAGAGGCGGGCTACAAAATTAATAAAAGGAATGGAGCACTACAGTTGTGAAGAAAGGTTAACAAATTTAAATCTGTTTAGGTTAGAAAAACGGCGCCTCAGAAGGGATATGATAGCATTATATAAATATATTCAGGGGCCAATATTTTTTTTTTATTTTTTTATATTTCCATTGTGTGGAAATCTGTTCGTAAACAGGACTAAGCATAGGACACGTGGTCATGCATTTAGACTGGAAGACAGGAGATTTAGTCTAAAGCAGAGGAAAGGGTTTTTTACAGTAAGGACAATAAAGATGTGGAATTCTCTGCCTGCAGAGGTAGTTTTATCGGAGTCTGTACAGATGTTTAAACAGCAACTGGATGGTTACTTGGAAAAACATAATATTTGGTGATATAATCTTCAATTATGGGGAAACAGCTTATTGATCCAAGGAGAAATCTGACTGCCATTTTGGGGTCAAGAAGGAATTTTTTCCTTGGTTAGTGCAAAATTGGAAAGAGACAAACTGGGTTTTCTTGCCTTCTTTTGGATCAACAGCAACAAATTAACAGATATAGGAAAGGCTGAACTTGATGGACGCATGTCTTTTTTCAGCCTATATGTAAAAGATTCTAACACTATATAACTATGTAATTATGTGTGCCCCACCCATTATGGTTGTCTCAGTCTGCAGTCTATAGGTATGTCTTTCTCTGATATGTGTTTAGATTCAATGCTTAGTTTGTTTATTAGTACTTCAGTAGGCAGGGTTTAGTGTTAGGACCCACCAATATATTGGAGTACTTTGTCATAGTGGTGGGCTAAGCATACTATGGCCATACGATGTGACTAAATCTCCAATTGTTATCATATAGTCCTAGGCTAGTCCTGTATTTGTGTGTCAGCCTTTTTTGTGCCTTTGCCCTCTTTTCCCTGAATCATCTGAGGATCTCGGTTCTTCTCTCCTCCACCCATGCCCCAGCTAAGATTTCCTATCCTTGCTTAAATGAGAAGCATCTGAGGATCTCGGCTCCTCACTCAATCCCCTGTTTTCCTTGCCTTGTTACCTGGATTGTAGCGAGACAGGGAAAACCAGAGATATGCAGCTCTTCCCTTTAGGAAGAAAGGGTTTTTTATTGTAAGTTCCCTTAAACTTGCTCCCGTCATCCTTCTCCCTGTTTATGAAAAAAGTAGAGCTGCTGAGCGGCTCCGGATACATTCCCCTAAACGAGCCAACTCCTTCCCTGCATATGAAACAATTTAATCCCCTAACAAGTCCCATCCCCTTACCCTGCCTGTGTGCTGAGAAGAGCAGGTGAAAGGAATTGAAAGTGCTTACCCAGTCTAAAGGTGGAATGCTAAGTGTCAGGGGTAATAGAGCGGAACACCCAGGGAGGTGAGAGACTAGACAAGGTGCAGAAAAGTGCACAAACAAGAGCAACAAGCCTCCCTGTTAGTGTAAACGAGGCGCCCTGCAAGAGCTAACAAAACAGAGCTAGGGAAATGCTGTGCTAAAGAAGTGCTAAAGAAACGTCCTAACAGCGAAATTCCCCAGCAGCACTTACAAAACGCCCCAACGACACTAACGAAATGCCCTGCTAAGAAATGCCCTGAAAGAGAGGGTCTGGAAAGGGGGTATAAATACTCCCTGAGACCCCTCCAACAAAAAACAAGCTCAAAACAACCTTTACATTTGTGATTAGTCTTTGAAAGAACCCATAGACTCTTGTCTCTCTTTAGTTGTTTCTCATTGCATTTCTGTAGTGGCAGGATACAATAAGATAAAATAAGACAAAGAGATAACACTGTAGTACCAATAATAAATAAAGATGTTTTTTCACCTTTTAGAAACCGAGTAAGGTATGGTAATGTTGAATTGAAGTGGGGAAGATTTAGGGTTAACACAAAGCAAAATACGGTTGTGGATAGAGGAATAATCAGTTCATAGGCTTACAGACAATGTGGAACTTATGAGTTTTTGTCTGGCAGCAGTATTTAACTTTTTTACTTTGATCCCTTGAAGGAATGTTTCTTCAATGGAAAAATGTTTCATTACCCATACAGGAAACTCTGATAGCTCAATATATATAGGAAAAATGAACAATAGAATAAAGCTGTGCATTATTTAACAGAGTTAGGAATTTTAAATATGTTTGGCTTCATTTTAGAGTTGTGACCACAAAGATAAATGCAAAAAAACACTTTTTTAACAGTTTGCAAATTTATTCTAGCACCGTGTGGTAAGACGAGTGATGAATGCAATATCCCAGGCACATAGCAAATTTGTAGCAACCTCCTAGACAGTATATTTCAATTAGGAATCGAATACTTAGTCCAGCCATCATATCCAGTCATGTTGACCACCATCACAAAAAAAAATAATTGAAACCAGAGAATTGTTTTGCTGATTACTCCAAAAGCAACGCTTTGCCCTAGGCCAAAAGACCTCATGCTGGCAAAAGAGATGCAATTAGTACACCATTTCTTTTTGGTTCTTCAAATATTATGGAGCTCATATTTTCAGTGCCATTCATCATACACGTCCCCTGACTTGGAATATTAACCACCTGTGAGATCATTGTATGTCCTACAGTATGCCTTTTTCATCTCAATGAAAGCCTTTGAAAGTCTTAAAGTCTGATGACTAAAAGGCTGTAATTAAATATTACCAAAACTTTACCAGCATCTGTTCCTGGACCAAAGATGGTGTAATAGTTTCAGATGCTAATACACACACGGATAGATAAAAACAGCAAGAGGTAAAGCAGTGGACATAGAGGAAGCCAAGCATCCTTCCCTTCCTTTGGAGAGATTACGGTGATAGGTAGTAGGGGACCAGATTTTCATTGGTGGGTGGCCCTTGGGGACTGGAGGACGTATAAAGGGATCCCTCGGGGAAATGCCCTAGTGTGTTTTTGGCTGTATTTGACAATGTCCCGCCCTCTCTCCCCTTTTTGGGTTATGTTTATTATACCGGTGGGGGTTTGGTTATGCTTGCATGGTGCACCCATAAAGTTGGTTTAACTCCTGGTGCACAAGCCTTTGGCTTTAGTGCAGGACACTACTTGGGCTAGTGTCCTCATGGTTTTTGTTGGTGAATATGGGCTGCCGTGCATGGGACTAGCCAATGCCAGCCTATGGGGGTGTCACAGTTAAATTGGCTATTTTTATATTGGTGGAGACAAAGTCAATTTTTCTTCTTCCCAATTTCTGAGTACTTTCCCTGGCATAATCTTATATTGTTGTTAAAAGTGGAATGTGTTGGCTTGTGTGCCAACTCATGCTAATGAGCTTGAAAATATTTTCAAAGGTTTGCTCGGATTTGCATACAGTTTTGTTAACAGTTAATTTTCATTTAGATTTAAGTGACATCTTGAGTGTCACAGTGCGGAAATACAAGTTAGAATACACGGTGGACAGCATTTATCCATAGCAGACTATAATAAAACTTGTTAAAATTTAAGTAATTGTGTTGTCTCTTCATTTAAGGTGGTGATATTGACTCTACCCCAGCCATGATGTTAAGTTCTCTGAATCTTGCTATTTTTAATTGCCTTTATGTTTGGCAAGAGTGTTATTTTCACTAATAAAGGAACACTAAAAGTAAAGTCCTCTAAGCTTTTGCAGTAGAAAAGCATATCTGAAGGTCTTGAAAGGTCTTGGAAGGTCTTGAATTCAGCAAGTATCATGGAAGTCTGCAAAGCTTCAGTGCTGGGTTTATTCTATCTTAGAAAATGATCCATAAAACCAGCACAAATAATTTATTGGTATGTGTGAGTTGCATTGTGCAGCCTTCTTCCGCCAGCAGGTAGCAGTGTCCTCAAATGAAATTATCTGATTATCAACAATTTCGATCTTAATGAATGTGTCTTTAATATATGGGTATTATGTCATTGTTTAAAAAAATGCATAAGAGCCAGCTGGCATGAGCTCAGACTGCTGCATGTATGGAAGGACATAAAAGGGATATAAAAAATCCCTTGGCCATGTCTGCAGACTTTGGATATGTCCAGGCTGCCCTTACCATGTATACACTTGTGTATTGGCAGTTAGATGCATTTACTGCAATTGACACTGTTCTGATCAATGGCAAAACAAACCTATGGTAGTAAAAATAAGCAATACAAATATTGGAAGCCCACCTTATGTGTTCATCATGTGAACAGCCATCTTGAATCCCTTCTGCCCAGATCTACATTATTATTTCTATAATTTTGTGGGGATAGTGCTCATCCTGGGTAGCTGAAGGGCAAGTTTGGGCCTAGCTCATGTGCAGGCTTAGTCCCTAACTCAGTTTGTGCCCACCAACTTCAGCGGGACAAGAGGGGCAAATAGAGGGGCGTGCTTGAGCTGCTTCCAAAGGCAAATATTATATCAGCACCAAGAACCATAGGTTTGCCTGTCAAACCCAGCTTGCCCACTCTTTTGTTAAGCCAATGCACCCCTGTGGTGGAATGTCTGAAACAATTATACTGAAAAAAAAAATACACAAGCAACATCATATGAGCATGATGTGTGTAACAGCAACTAGTGTTACATGTACATACCCACACCATTTGCGCTATGCATACAGTGCCATCTTTGTTCCCAAAGAGCTCAACAGTGCCATCTTTTTGGCAAAACAGCTCAAAAGTTACAAATTTGAGCCCAAACCAGCTTGCCTCTGACATATTTGTCCCCAAACAGCTAAACAATGCCATATTTGTCATCAAACAGCTTAACAGTGCCATTGTTGTGCCCAAACATGTTGTCTCTGACATATTTGTCCTCAAACAACTATTTGTCCCCAAACAGTTTAAGAGGGCCATCCTTGTGCCTAAACAGCTTAATAGTGCCATGTTTGTCCCCACACAATGCCAACCTTGCCCATGCTCACCCCCTTATACATACACATTCATGCAAACATACTTGTACATGCTCACATACACTTATACAAGCTAACATACATACAGTCATACATGCATATTCCCTTCATTTCCTTCTTTCACCTTCTCTCACCCCACTTACCTTAGCTTCAGCTTTCCCTTTGGCTGTGAGCAGCCTCAGTAATTTCAGGACCAGCCCTTTATGAACAATTTTGGACCATTATGAACATTAAAAAAAAAAACAGTTCTAGTATTTGCATAATGTTTTCAGCCAACTGCATATTAATGACTGTTTGTGCTCTAACTCTGTTACCGTAGCTCAATCTACCAGTCAAACATCCTTATCATGATCCTTATCCTGTAGTAAACAAATGATGAATTAATTATCCAGCTAGACATTTTGGCTTATGGAAGTTTAAAGAGGACTGGACATTATCATTTCCATTTTCCAGCTTAGTAGATGTAATGGTTACAAATACAGACTGTCAGGCATCACCTACTGCAAGGCATGGCCACCCCTTTAAGAGGCCTGGCTGGAATTAACTCACTATGTCATCACCTAGTTCTGTTCGGCCTAATTTTGGTTTCATGGGGACTATGTTTAGCCACTCAGCTGGTTCCACCAGTCAGTCTACTAAGCATCACTGTTGTTGTAACAGCCATCAGCATCCAGAGACCCATGACTCGGTCTATAGGCATCCTCACTGACCTGGTTCGCCATGACCTTGCTACAGATACTACCAGCGACAGGTCTTTGCATCTATCTTGCCAACCGGTTACACCAGATGAGACATGCCATGATCAACAGGTGTCATCTACCCTGCTGGTCAGCCTGTCTCCTGACTGCATACGTGCATATGATGGAACCATAGTGCGGAGGGAAGATCTTGAGGCCTTTGAACAAGCACAGAGGGCCATAAATGCTCCCCCACCATACACAGCAAAATCCCTGAATGCTAAAGATATCACAGGGGTTGCAGTCCTCACTTCAACGACTCTTTGCAATAGGCAAACCACTCCATTGCTTCTAGGACCTGGCAACTCTGACTCTTACACTGATCTGGATTCCAATACCGACCTAGATTCTCTGCCCGATGAGGACATGCCGATTGTTGGCGCCTGGAGTTCTCTCCTTGAGGGGGGCTCTGTCAGGCGTCACCTAGAGTCCCACAGACTGCAAAGCATGGCCGCCCCTTTAAGAGGCCTGGCTGGACTTAAACTCATTATGTCATCATCTAGTTCTGTTATGGACTGAACTCCACCTCTCTTACCTGGCCTCATCATCAGGCTTTAAAAGATCAGCCTCACCTCCAGCCCAGTATCTGGTTGTTGCTTTTGCTCCTGGGTGCGCTGTGATTATATGGCTGATTTCCTGGACTTAGACCTCTGCCTTGATGCACCGTTTGTGAACCCTGTCTGCCGGCCCTGACCTCTGCTTACGTTTGACTCTGCTTCTGGATATTCCCTTGTCTGTACCGCGTACCTGTTTTGCCCCCGTGCACACTTTCACCGCTCTAGTCATTTCTCCATACTGTCACTCTGAGTAGTGTTATTTTGCAAGGGTGTGTGCCATCTAACGCAACTGGGCTCCAGCTCCTGGTAAGTCCTGACACAGACTAAGTTCTTATGACAAACAATACCAGATTCTAAGTTCTGGAACTCTCCTTATCTAAGGTCTGAGCTGAAAGATCAAAATGTATCTAGACCCCAATCATGAGTGTCAGCAGTGATAGATCGGGGAGGGGGGAGCAGCTAAAAAAAAATCCTGACGTGCATTTAACTAACTCACTAAACACCCACAAAGTATAATGTTTGATGGTGAGGATGGTGTTCTTGGGGTCATAGGCAGCATTCCTCCTCCTCAAAATACGGCATGTTGAGTTGATGCCAAATAGCTTGATTTTGGTCTCATCTGACCACAACACTTTCACCCAGTTCTCCTCTGAATTATTCAGATATTCATTGGCAAACTTCAGACGGGCCTGTGCATGTGCTTTCTTGAGCAGGGTGCTGCAGGATTTCAGTTTTCTTGGTGACTTTGGTCCCAGCTGCCTTGAGATCCTCCCGTATAGTTCTGGGCTGATGCCTCACCGTTCTCATGATCATTGAAACTCCACGACGTGAGATCTTGCATGGAGCCCCAGACCAAGGGATGTTGACAGTTATTTTGTGTTTCTTCCATTTGCGAATAATCGCACCAACTGTTGTCACCTTCTCACCAAGCTGCTTGGTGATTATCATGTAGCTCATTCCAGCCTTGTGTAGGTCTACAATGGTGCCCCTGACATCATTGGACAGCTCTTTGGTCTTGGCCATGGTGGAGAGTTTGGAATCTGATTGATTGATTGCTTCTGTGGACAGGTGAGATTAGGAGTACTCCCTTTAAGAGAGTGCTCCTAATCTCAGCTCGTTACCTGTATAAAAAACACCTGGGAGCCAGACATCTTGCTGATTGATAGGGGATCAAATACTTATTTCACTGAGTAAAATGCAAATCAATTTATAACTTATTTGAAATGCGTTATTCTGGATTGTTTGTTGCTATTCTTGTCTCTCACTGTTCAAATAGACCTACCATTAAAATTATAGACTGATCATGTCTTTGTCAGTAGGCACATGTTCAAAATCAGCAGGGGATAAAATATTTTTTCCTTCTTTTAGATGCATTAAAATGGTATAACTCTAGACGGAACCTGTATACATCATTTGCTTAGACTGTTTCTATTGTAGTATCCCCTTTTGTTGGATGAATACAGAATGGTAGATTTGCTATGTTTATGTTTAATTGCTATCTATTTAAATAAAATACTAGTGCACAGCACAGGTTTTGTGATTTCAACAAAAACAAGGATCCCTAGGGTCTACATTTATTATTGGGAAATCCGGATGCCGCAGCCTTAATCTTTCATGTGTATGAAAAAGGAATTCATCAAAATTGTACACAGTTTTGCATATATTAACATAGATTGAAGGTATCCTCTTAACAAATAAAATCATGCATTCTTAATGGATTTGGCCTATATCTAAGTACATATACAGAACTGGAATTATTTCACAAGGTTTTACATACACCACTCTTTGAATCTAGTTTAAAATGTTGGCATGCTCAAAGCAGAAAATTACAATGCCTTTGTACAGGTATCTCAGCAAACATGTCTCTACAAAATTCGGCCTTCCCCAGGCATATGTTCAATAAAAATATATATATTTTTTGTATCTTCAAAGTTTCCTCCAGGGTTCTCACTTTCTTTGAAAAAAATGTGTTTCCTTGATTTATTAGCTGTTGAGAAATGTTTGCATAAAAATATGTTTTATAGCCAACATCTGGTTATTATAGGTACCAGTGTACCTTCATTCCTTACCCAGAGTGCATTGCATTCACCTTACATACATAAACTGGGTTACCTCATTCCAACCATGCAAGGGTAGGGTAAAAGGCTAGTCATTCTCAGTATGGTATGCTATACAGAATAAATGTTTGTCTGTCTGGTTAATATCATTGAGATAGAGAAAATGCAGTGGGTAAGGTGCAGTCAACTTGAGACTTAAAAACCAAGCTAACTGCAGTAATATGTATAAATGTTTACTGCTATAGCTACAGCCACATATTTTGCAACATGAATGAAGTAGCGTCCAATTCCGGCCCCCCCCTTCTAAATAAGACAAGAGACGATTCTTTATTTCAAAACTTTATTAATCGTCAACTATGGATTTTATTTTGTCCGCGGTGCGGACCGCATATAAACACAGCACCGCGACACTCAACCTTTTTTAAATGTTTGCATAATTTATACGTTTTATAGCCATTTATTAGCCAAACGTATTTTGACACAGTATATAAACATTTACCGTCAAAATAAAAACAACACTGATAACCAATCATAACCATGAAGTAACCTGCTGGTATGGGCGTATCCACCTGTATCCCTGCTGGAACTGCCGGCGTCCCCTAGCGTGGCAGTCACATGACCATACGATTCACAGGGACAGATGCCCCTGGAGTGTCCTGCACTTACAACTCTGTGCAGCACAAGTAACCATTCTTATATATGGTTAACGCCTGCACCATACCAGCTTAAAACCTGAGCCCCCGGCTAATGGAAAAAATAGGGGAGGGATGGGCGGGAAAATTTTCTTTAAAATGATTGCCCCTATAGCATAAACCCCCCTTAATATATACCCCTCAGGGAGGGCAATTACCCCCCCCCCCTCTGGTCTTGCACGTGCCTCAAAGAATTAAGACCTTAAGTGCCAAAATTTTGCCTAGTCATCCCTTAACCCTTAAAACCAGGCATTCAACGGGGTACCTCATCCGGCACTTCATTCATGGGGCCCCTCCGTCCCATTCTTTCCCTACAGGGCTGTTCTTGCATACAATGCGCACACAGGCACTAACATTTACATGCACACCACTATGACACTTACACATACATATGCACATCCACTCTAACACAAGTTGAGATAAATTGGGGGAAGCTTCCTTAATGTTTCATTTAATTGAACAACAAACTAAACAAAATAGTTAAAACGTTAAGTATAGAGTCACTAAATACTTGTAGAATTAACTAAATGCTTACCTTCATAGGTTGCATTTACTGTATATTTCTATTATATTAAAGCATGTCAATACAGTTTTATTAGCCATTAGAGGGAGGTTGTCCCAAAATTATCCTGAAACTGTTTCAGGTTTACATTTAGACAACCATTCAGTGCGAACATACTTTTGTAACATAAGATTTTTGTGCACACAAACTACTAAAAGCTAGAGTGAACATTGGCTACGGCTACAGCTGCCATGTTTATCCCTGCTCTTGGTGCACACTCTAACAGTGTTTCTAACAGTCAGTTGGCATTATATCCATATGTGTTCCATGGAGCATTAACTGAAAGGTCCTTGGTCCTAATTTGTTCATAGCTTGAGTGGAGACAGATACATGGTAAGATAAAGCTCCTTATTTAATGTAATGTAAAGTACTCAGGAGTTTACACATGTATGTGTAATGAAACTTCAAAATGAGCTGTTTTTTGGTCAATAGGTCCTTGAAGGGACATGCCATGTGTCCTAGGGCACCCCTGAACAAAGAATGCATATGAAAGTACTTATTTACCTTAGGGAGGAACTACCTCTGTGGTCTGATCCTTCGCTTCACTTATTGGAAGTGCTACCCTCGCATGTGCACAGGAGATCTCATTCGACCGTTCCTTGTGACGTTTGCTGAGGCAGAATAGGAGAATAGCTGAGGCATTAGAAAAAGGACAAATGTATTTGGATTATGCAGAATCCCTCCTTGCATTTGCATAGGGGAAACCAAGAAAATTTAAATGGACCTAATTTCAGACATCATATGCATTCAAGTGTATTGTACTACCTTTAATGTGTATGTAATTATTTGACTGTATTGGTACATATTATATTTCAGGCATCACTTGTAGTGAATAAATTAAATATGAACTAAAACTGTAAGTTCAAGTGTCCCTTAAGGCGGTAGCAGTTTTAACATATAAATACCTTAAGACTGAAGCCACACCATGAATAGCTGTGTAAGTAAGGGATTATATACAGTGGACATGTAGACAACATTCAGAATGAATATTGTATCCCTTTTTCTATGTTTCCCTTTTTATCTCATTAAAAGATGATTGAGCATTTGCATCAAAGAGTATTTCATTTCTGGGATTCTATTTTAAGGACATGGATAGACTTAAATACATGCCTTTTACAGATGAAACAATCAAAATATTAAAAGGGATTTAATATCAGCAGTACCAAATATTAACAAGGATTTCATATGGTAGCGATAGTTGCATTCATGAGAAAATACCCCATAAAGCTGCCTGAGAATTAAGCGTCCTTTTAAGAGAAAATAAACCTATGATGCCTTTAACCTTTCCGAAAAATATGTTACTATCATTAATCACACTTAGATTACCCACTAATCAGTTGTCAGATCTAAATGTTTTTGGCTGTCTATGTTGCACAGCTTGTCCATAATTCAACATAATTTTAACATCTATGTACCTAAACTAACCACTGTACCACACTGGGTGTTAAACGTTTCATTTCACCATGATTCAATACACACAGCTATGGCAAATATTAAAAAATTAACTTTTATTGTATTTAGCTAAAAAATATTGAATAATTTATCCCAAATCCCCCAAACTAACAAACTAACAATAAAAAATATTGAATAATTTATCCCAAATCCCCCAACTAACAAATATCAAAGTAATTCTGTAATTATAGTTGGTCACAGTTATAAGACATAAAACCACACTTCAAATCCCACACGGTCCTCCTATTCTTGATATCCCAACATTATAATTTATCAAGTGTGATGTAAACCACTCAATGTTTCCCCCAAATGATATAATCTAGATCTCTATACACAACATAAGATTTCTGCTAACACCAACTACTAAAATTTAGAGGGATCATTGGCTACAGCTACAACTGCCATGTTTATCCCTTCTCTTGGTGCACACTCTTTTAGGGGCGGGCTGGGCCGGGGGCAATTGCTCCCCAGGTTGCCCTGAATCTAAATGAAATATCCACGCGCCCACCTACTTAAGTGGCCAATTCGGCCGCGCCAGTGCCGTCTGTAATGCGGGGCAAAAGCCTGCGGCACCCCCGTGGGCCAGCCAGTCCGTGGGCCGGCACATCAAGATGCCATCGCGGCCGTAAGTCACGGCTACTTTAAAATATTTAAGTGGCCGGTGTGCCTGCACCATGCCGCTCAGTGCGGCCCCTCGTCCCGCCCCTTTGAAGAAGCAATGTGCCGTTAAAGGGGGTAGAGTCACACAGAACAGTTCTTTGTGACAGGGAGAAGAACTCGTCCAAGGAGAGCAGTCTGCAGGGAAGGCAGCAAAAAAGCAAGTATTAAAAAAAATAAAAAAATAATAGTTGGGGTGATAGGTGTAAGGGGACCCATATTCAAAGGACGGGGCTGCCTTGGTACAACAATTAAATTCAAAAAGAGGGTGGCTGGGGCTATAAGTACACAACAGTGTGATTGGGGCATCACATAAATCAATACACAAAGGGGGTGAGTGGCTGGGGGCACAAATGCACATGGGGCAATACACAAGGTTGTGGGGAATACATTAAAACCAAAAGGATGGCCTGGCTGGTGCATCAATACACAAAAAACAAAGCATTTTTTTCCGTCCTGGTGTGTGTTTGGGTATCAGTGTGACAGAGTCTGTCCTGGTGTGGGTTTGAGCGTCGGAATGGCAGAGGCTGTCCTGGTGTGTGTGTTTGGCTGTCGGTGTGTCAGAGCCTTCCCTGGTGTGTGTGTTTTGTGTGTCGGTGTGGCAGAGCCTGTCCTGGCGTGTGTGTTTTGCTGTCTGTGTGGCAGAGCCTGTCCTGGTGTGTATTTGGCCATCCGTTTCCTGGCACTTTAACTTCTGTAGGAATAAATTGAACAAATTAAATTTTTAGTTATTCAAAGATAAAGCGCCCTCCTAAATTTGTAGTCACTTCAAAGGACAACACTTTCTAGGCCCAGAATCAGTGAGAGGAAAAGTAAAGGTTTTGTGTTATTTGCTTTATTTCAATCTGCATATTTTATTAAAAAGGATTAGTAGCACTACGTTGTAGCTTCAGGCGTCCCATGTATGATGACTTTTTTTTTAGTGTACTAATGTACTCCCAATCCCATCACATTACATCAATATGTGTTAGAAAATCAGGAAAAGATGGGCGTGGATGGTGGGCTGATTTGGTGGCGCAACAGGCCACTTGACTAGACTTGCCCCCCAGGCCTTAGGCTGCCAGCCCTCCCCTGCACTCTTGACTTTCTAACAGTCAGTTGGCATTCTATCCATATGTCTTCTATGGAGCATTAACTGAGAGGCTCCTGCTCCTAATTTGTTCATAGCTTGAGAGGTCACGGATACATGGTAAGATAGAGTATAGCTCTCCTTAGTCATTATTTAATGGAACGTAAAGTACTTAGTTTACACATGTATGTGCAATGAAACTTCAAATTGAGCATTTTTTTGTCAAAGATTCCATGATTTAACCCCCTAATGACCAATGACGTGACAGGCACATCATGCAAAAACGGTCAGTTAACGACCAATGATGTGCCTGACAAGTCTACAAAGATTGTAAATCACTTCCTTTGCTTAACTGCTGTTGCTGTAATGCCTCAGCGACACTGAGATCGGCATTAGGGGCTATGTCCCCCTGATGCCGATCTCAGTGTCCCCGGGGCATCAACGTTCGCCATACATTGTATACTGGATAAAGATGACATCAGTGCTTGGCAGATAATACAGGAGAGAATCTTATGTGCTGAAATTGAAAGTACATCAGTACACAAAAAAGTCATCATACCCAGGACGCCTAAAGTCACAATTTAGTGCCACTAATCCTTTTTTAATAAAATATGTAGAATAAAATAGAGTAAATAACACAATGCCTATACTTTTCCTCTCACCGATTTCTGGGCCTAGAAAGTTTTGTCCCCTAAAAATTATGGAGGGTGTTTTGTCTCTGGATAAGTAAAAATGAAATAAAAATGTAGAAAATGTATTTCCTTATCACTTGATTGTTCAAATCCCCTCCTGTATTTTCCATACCCTTTTGCTGATACTCACTTTTGGATTCTCTGGACTTTGACCTTGGCTTGTTTATGGACTTTGCTTATATTCTCTAACCCCAGACCACGGATTGCTGTACGGTGCTGTTTATGCCTTTTTGTCTATTTTCACTGCTCAATGGAATAAACCATTTGTGATAAACCCTGTAGCACGAGGGCCATAAACTTCACAGTTAGGGGTCTTAAGCACAGTCCTCTAGGGCAATCAGAGTCAGGAACACCAGCTTGTAGCAAAACAGTGCTTTATTTTCATAAAAAGAAAACCTAGCTCCCAATTGGAGCCCTCTCTGACTAAACTATGCTGGTCCAGACTGACCAGCCTAATTACCCACTAACTCAACCTCCCAGCCAGGCCTAGCTAAGCCAGGCTATGGAAAACCTCCCCCAGACAGCACACAAAAGGTCCAGGCAGGTATTGCCTCACCTGGCTCAGGGATGGCCTTCTTCAGGTGCCTCTCCTTGCCCTGGGAGCACAGGGAACTTCCTCTTCCCCAACAGTCTCTCTGATTTTATTGCCCTGCACCTATGCCTGATGCCGGCCCCATAAGAATCCAAGACTTCTAGTCTCCTGGAAAAGCCGGCATGGAATTTCCACAGAATGGGAGAACAGAGCATTGGCCCACTCTGCTCTCCAATGGCTTCACCCCAGGGACCCATATTTAAGATCTGGATAGCACCTGTACCCAAATGCCACACCAGGAATGGGTCTGCCACATCGATACCCAAACACACACACACCAGGACAGGCTCTGCCACATCAACACCCAAATACACACCAGGTCAGAGTCTGCCACACTGACACCCACATCTGGATGGGCTACAACAATAATAAAAAAAAAAAGTATTTTCCACACTGCTTTGTCCTTGACCCCCCCTTTTGTGTTTTTACCCCCTTGAGTATCGCCCCCAGCCAGCACTGTGTGTATTTATGCCCCCAGCCTGCCTCTCTTTAGTATTGATTTATGTAATGGCCCCAGATGCCCGCTTTTTGTATTGATGCCGCCAACCCAGATAAAACCCTGCCCTGCAGTATGGGGGATGTATATCTGACTAATTAGTTCCCTTCGATGAGTCTATACATCCCCTACAGTGCAGCCTCAAACAGGCTCCCTGTGCCGTGCTCCCCCCACTTACACATCCATGCTATCACACACATATTCATTAATTTACTAATTCACAAACATTCATTCACTCATTTATTCACTCATTCACAGATACTTATTCCCTCATTTATGTATGTGCAAGCAACTCCTCTTTCCCCCCAGGAGAAGCAGGAATGGAGCAGGGTCATGTGATATGACTCCTGTGGGTTTATTGCTTCCCCTGGGCTGTACAAGAGATGTTGCAGGTAAGCAGCAGGGCCCCTAAGGATGTGATCACAGGAGTCACCTGTCCCCCTAGAGTGACAGGGCATGTCACAGTTTCTACCCCTACAATTGCGGTTGTTGCAAGCTTTTGCCCCGCATTAAAGACGGCCATATTTTCAGGTAGGGGCCTGGAGCTGCAGCTCCATCAGCCCCTTTGGTAATCCGGCCCTGCTGACTGTCTGGTATACTGACCTGACCTGCCTTGACCTTGAATATAATTTGTCCTAGATTGTGCTTATTTTTCACTTCGTGCTCTGTTTGCTGACCACCTTGCATACTGCATAATGGGCTGGTTCTAAGGAGAGTAGCCGTGGTAACGCTGGTTAGGGTGTTAATTAGCCTTCACAACAGCACAACAGTAAGAAGCCATGCAATTGTGTTCAACTCGCCTTTCTGAGGAAAAGAAACTGTACAGGAGAAAGGATTAATTCAGGATTTAACACATGCTGTAACCCTACTCTGGAATTCCCTACTTCGTTTCATTAGATTTTCTCCCTTGTACACAAATTTCAAAAGCTCTCTGAAAACTGACCTTTTTCGAAAAGCGTACAGCCTTTATTCCTAACACTTGGCTAGCCTTCTAATGAAGCCACCTGGATGACAAGATCCACAGATCACCCTGACTGCCCAATTCTATCCAAGCAGTCCTCTCCTACTGTTTCACTGCCCCCTCAACCACTGACTCGATTGTAAACTCGCAAGAGCAGGGCCTTTTTGTCCCTTGTACCAATTTGTTATGTGATTTTACATTATTTTTACTGACAATAGTTTGACTGTACCAGTCTGCCTTTCCTTTCTATTCTGCTTTTTGCTTTATCACAACGTGGAGTCCAATGTGCGCTAATTGCTGTCTCTCTCTTGTGTCTTCTATACAGATGGCTATAACTTCTAACATCCTCAACATTCCAGAACCATGTCACTTCATCTCTGATGTGCTCAGTAAAAAAGGATTGATGCACTTACTGTCCTGTTGACTTACTACCTGGGACAATGCCGATTCATGAGATGACGCCAACAAAAGGCAGTCTTTCTTTTCAGCTGGAGCTGGATTTTCTTCCAAAAAAATATCTTGTATAGATTACCAGAGCTTAAATCATTAAGATCAAGAACACATCCGATTCCATTAATATTTTAGCTATTTGACGGACTTAAAGGTTCCACTGCAATGCATCTGCTGTGTTTCAGGAATTTGTAAATTACTGCTTTTGTGACTTTCTACACCACTTTGTCATTGTTTATTAGGATGATATCCAGACTCATCTTCCTGATACCTTGAGCCTCTGTAAACATGCAAAAAAGGTTCTCCAGAGGTTGAGAGAAAATCAAATTAGAAAAATGCAAGTTCAAAGTCTTTAAGGTACCGTAGGTTTCCTGTGCTATATCATAAGCTCTCTGGGATTTAAAATTAATCTTTCTAAAGTTATAGCAATTCTGCTCATGACCACAGGACCTGAAGCCATTACAAATATTTCTATGTGTTTTGAATTATTATTGTAAACTCATTCAGGGCTTTTCCAAAGTCGTTGCTACTTTAGCAGCCCTGACCAAAAAGGGTGCTAATTGTAACAAATGGTCTCCCACTGCTATCTAAACCTTCCTCAAGTTAGAACACCTCTGCTCATCCACCCAGACCCTTTATTTGGAGGTGGGTGCCTCTGAGCTGATGTTGACTTGTCCCAGAGAAAGACCTATAATGAGGCACCTCATTTGGGTACAGTCTTCTCCAAGAAATGCAGGCTAAGAGGAACTTAGAGGTGGTTAACTGTGAGTTGTTAGTAGTTATTCTAGCATTGGAAACATTGGAGAAATTTAGAGGAAGCCCCTGAACACATCACTGTTTTGACAGATGCACATGAACCTTCAATATACAGTATAAGAAATGCCAAATGATTGAATCCCAGACAAGCTAGATGTGTACTGTTTCTGTCTCGTTTGAATGATATAATCTCCTAATGCTTCGGTACTAAAAATGTAAAAGCCAATGCTCTGTCTACCATGTTTACTGTTACCGAGATAATAGACTGTAAGGATAGTAACTCCTGTGGCCCTTTCAGAGATTGAAGCTCCCGTTTTAGATCAATATCTTTAAGATTAGGAGGAGATTTTAAAAAACGCACCCTTCACATTGCATCGCACACAAAGATCATGCAGATCATCAATTTACGTGACTGTTGCATTAAGATACCCTTAATCTGAGAAAAGACACAGGACTGATTAAGGTTTGAGTCTTGACATCAGGAAAAATGGCCCAAATGTTTCTTACCTGACATTAAGTTCAATGAAACTATAATCCAGATTCTTTAATTATAAGGTTATTGGAATTGAAAAAAATGCAATCTGTTAGGAGAGGCATGTTTGGTGGTATCGCTTTTCATTCTTTATATTTATCTAAATATGCCTAAATATTGCCTAAACACTGTGACAGTGAAAAATGACTTTACAAGCAAGTTTACAGCAATATGTCATGACACTGTTTCTCATTGTCTACGAAAGAACATTATATTAAGTTGTCATCGTCAAAATGTTGTATGTATCAGTTCAGAATATGCAATTTACATGTTTTATTCTTAATGGAAAAAATATGTTAGTTCACATTTATTGGGTGGTCTTTAATTAACTCAGAAAAGAAGCCAAAATCCTTGTGAAAGGTTATCTTTCCCAAGGCGATGAGTCCCAGGTAATTTAATACTAAGGAAGGTGTGTTTGTAAAAACAAGGTCCCCTCGTAGTCTTTTACTTGCTGAGTGCTTAATGACTTGCTTTAGTGCTGAGATCTGTATCTCGCTTAAAAGATCTGTATCTTGAATGACTAGACAGTGTTGAAATAACATAATGTGAAATGTATATTTGTTTACATGGTTAAAGGAAACAGTTTAGTTAGGGAATTTGTTACTGTTGCAAAGTACAGATAACTACAGAGGTGTCACAAAGCTGTGGAGATTGCCACACTTATATAAATGCAACTAAGATGCTAAGATGATACAAATTGATCATCTATACAACTAAGATGTTATGGCCTGTCATAACATATATATATATATATATATATATTATATTTTTTGTTGTTGCAAAAAGCAAACAAGATTTTGTGTCTCCAACATTTCACCATTTTCTGTTCTTGTCATTGTTTGTGGTCTTTACCCAAGACCAGATTGTCCAATTTCTGGATTATCACTTAGGAGGGAGAGGGAGTATGGCTTGGCAGCTTCAGTTTTAGACAAATATTTGTTGTCCTTTTGTAACTCTCGAAGCTAGCTATCAAGCAACAGCTAGCAGTGTTAGTGAATAAAGTGCTGATGAAGCACTAGCGTATAAGCATGCGTCTCAGTTATCATTTGATCAGACCTCCTCTACTATTATTATTTTATTTTATTTATATAGCGCCAACAATTTACGCAACGCTTAATACAATACATATACAGTGAAGGAAAAAAATATTTGACCCCCTGCTGATTTTGTACGTTTCCCCACTGACAAAGACATGATCAGTCTATCATTTCAGGTTTATTTGAACAGTGAGAGACAGAATAACAACAAAAAAATCAAGAATAACGCATTTCAAATAAGTTATAAATTGATTTGCATTTTACTCAGTGAAAGTATTTGACCCCTTTGCAAAACATGACTTGGTGGCAAAACCCTTGTTGGCAATCACCGACGTAGTTGGCCACCAGGTTTGCACACATTACAGGAGGGATTTTCTCCCACTCCCGTTTGAGATCCTCTCCAAGTCATTAAGAATTTGAGGCTAACGTTTGGCAACTCAAACCTTCAGCTCCTTCCACAGATTTGCTATGAGATTAAGGTCTGGAGACTGGCTAGGCCACTTCAGGGCCTTAATGTGCTTCTTCTTGAGCCACTCCGTTGTTGCCTTGGCCGTGTGTTTTGGTCATTGTCATGCTGGAATACCCAAGATTTGACGGTACATGGCTACAACCTCCAGAGGTTTCTTAAAGGAAATCACACATAAGGGATTTCCCTACCAGAACAATATCCAAATAAAAGCAAAAGGGAAGGCGATAAGACTTAATGATTTCTCCTCTTCGGAATCTGAGTCAAAAAAGTGTGAAATAAAATCTAAAATATATATCTTAGGGAGCGCAACGTCTGTCACTTCAGACCTTGGCTTCCGTGCTACCTAATCACTATGTGCCGGCAAATGATGCAGAGTGCTTTAGGGAGCACTAAAGCAGTGGTCTGAAATGACAGACCTCACGCTCCCACGACAGGATGGAGGATGGAAGATGAGAAAGGTAAGAGATGCTGAGAAAGGGGTGTAAGAGCAGTGTATGTGTATATATGTGTGTGCTTGTAAACTGGTATGTGTGTATGGGGAGGTGTGTGTAAGAACAGTATAGGTATTTTTGTGTTTGTAAGCTGATGTGTGTATGTGTAAAGGCAGGGTATGTAAGAGCAGTGTATGTGTATATGTCTGTTTATGGGCAGGTGTGTGTAAAGGCAGCGTGTATGGGCAACTGCGTGTAAGGACAGTGTATGTGTATATGTGTGTTTATTGGCAGGTGTTTGTGAAGGTAGTGTGTAAGGGCAGTGTGTAAATAACATGTGTAAAAAAATAGCTGGGGGCACAATTTTCCATTTTTGCCTCTGGTACAAAAAGAGCTAGCTACAGCTCTGCTCCAGACCTCTGCTTCCATGCTTCCTAATCACTACGTGCCGGCAAATGATGCCGAGCGCCGGGATATGATGTCATATCCACGCGCTCTGCATCAATATCCGGTGCATTGTCTTTGACATTATATACTGGAGCTCCATCGCTTAAGGATTTACAGGGGCTAACAACACATAGTAGCACTCAAAATTAATGCAGTTTTAGGACACACCTTATGTCTAGGAATGTGTACAGGTTAGGAGAGGTGAAGGGAAAGAGGGTTTTGCTGTGATTGGCATCAGGTGGCTGCACACAAAAAAGTAACCCCTATAAGATAACCAGGAGGAGGTAGGCATTTCTCTCTTTGGTTGTCCTTTCACATAGAACGACATAGAGATGTAGATATCCTTCTCATTCCTCACTGTGGAGAGTAGGTTCTTTTCCCATTGGTCACCTTATTCCCACCCCTCCACTCATTGGCTATTACGTTTCAACCATCAATTAGTTCCTCTGAACACCAAATTAGTTATTTGTTTTCCCCTTTGATCGGTACAATATAAAGTTTGTGTCATTTTCCCCATTGTCTGTTACACCTGATATTGGTGGCATTATTGGGTGGAAACACAGGAAACATGTGTCCATGAAGAGAGCTATAACACTTTGCTAAAACAGATTTGTAAAAGTATTCCAGAAAAGAAGCACTAGCCACTCTAAAGTAGATGGTTCCAGCAATGTATACAGAACGTAGTTCCCTGATGGCCTGAGGGAGCTACCATCAGTGAAGGCTACCAGCAATGAAGGTTTTGCTGCAAACTCTTGGTTAATCTTACAAAGTCCAATATAGTATTTAATCCCAATTTAAATGCTATCCAATAGACCTGATTCCCATCATCACTAACTACATTTCATTGTGAGAAAAGTTAGATGGATTAATAACTTTTTTGCCTTTTTATTAGTCTATTTTGCCCCACATGGTTACTTCAACACTCATAAATTATGAAATAAAAACATCAAAGAGCTGAGGTACATGAAAGTCTACCGCAATGGTAACAAATATTAAATTGGTTATTCTGAAACAATTGCTCATTAACATGCCCTTTTCCCATTGTTTTATAGAGCTCCACTCTGGCTGATGTTAATACTTTTCCATAGTTCATTTAGACAGTTTTTTCCACTTGACAGTCTTGAAAAGACTTCCACTTGGTGATTATTTTGTAAATTGAGTATAAAACAATATGAACATAAAATGAATAAACTATGATAACCCACCCAACACAACAAAGAATATGATTCTGTCTTCAGTTGGAGTCATACCAAAGCCATAGTATCTTCACCTTTATATTATAATACAACACAGTTCTGTTTTCCCATGTTTTATTTAAGATCTCTTTAATTAATGTATAATTAAAAAAAAATTGGCCTGGCTATGCACCTTTTTTGGAAAATAGAATATTATTAATTATTTTACCTGTGTTCACTTGTACAGAGTGACAACAGTGCCCTTTATGCTTTGGCAAAAGATCAGTGAACGTGGGTTGTGTAAGAATCTGGATATTGAAGCACATATTACATTCTTGAAATAATTTTACTATAACAGGAATATGCTTCTTTAGAAAATATTCCCAGAAATATATGATCTCTGCTTCTTGGTTGTTCTGGGTAATGGGATTGTCACCTAGCAACAACTAGTGGGGGATGGTAAAACTGGTGGGGCTCATTCCAGCACACAAAGATTTTTAAGATATAGCACATTGAGCAGGTTTGATATGACAGCAAAATCTGATAAGGGAAATTAAAGGTTAGCTGCTCTAATATTAGCATGCACAAAATGTTTAAATATAATATAAATATACATTAAAAGAGTAGCTTTTGTACGGATACATTGGAGAAAAAATAGAAAACTCCAGGTAGCTTTAAAGTAATCTTGTTAGGTTATGTGTAGAATAAAATGTACATGTGTAATGTAAATTCTGCTTTCTATAGTTCTCTACCGGGTGACAATTTGTGAGTTGGAGAATAGCACTGGTGCACATGCTACTGCCCCATTCATATTTTGTTTTGGCCAAGTTAACTTTGTTTTGGTTTTGGTGTGAGTGCGTGTTAGTGTAAGTGTGTGTTAGAGTGAATGTGTGTTAGCGTGAGTGTTTGTTGGAATGAGTAATTGCTAGTGTGAGAGCAAGTGTGTGCTAGTACATATGTTAGTAACCAGGGGGCCACTTGACTTTACATGTCCCCTGGGCCAGAAGGTGCCAGCCTTTCTCTGTTCACACAGCAATATACTAAACCTTTAACTTTTAAGTGTTAACTGGCATAATACCTTGATGTTGCAGAGGCAGAACTACAGAGGATGCAGTAAGGGTACCTGTAAAAAATCCTCCCTGTATCTAGAAGATATATGCCTCTGATTAACAAGGCCTCTGTTTTCCATTTTTATTTACTGGGAGTAACTTAATTCCTAACACAGCAGACCCATGCAAGAGAACACAAAGGGGGCTATAGCATTCTAAGCTAAGATACCTTACTCAATCAAATATATTTTGTGATATCAAGTGTTTTTTGTTCAGCGCCACTCAATACAGTCTGACTTGTTCATAGTTAACAACCACAGAAGGTGTAATGCAGGCAGGTAATACCCCAAATTAGGGTTTCTATCTAGGTATTCAGTCTGTTTAAGAGTAATTGATTTTACAACTAATTGACATCTTACCTGGGGAACTTTCCAGGGTAGCCTGCCTGGAGACTCGCTGAAGGAGAGGGACAAGCTGCATGTAGGGTGGGGTTAGCCCTAAACATCCTTTAGCAGACAAAAAGTGGGCAATGCCAAACACATCTCCTGCATGGCAACTAGCTTAGGAGTGGGAAAGGGGCAAATGCCTATGGCAAGATTCTGCAAACTCGCCCCATGCACTTGCAAAAGGGATAACACGACTATTTCTAATAACATTTTATTTTCTGTTTATTTACATATTTTTGGTTATGATACTGGGTTACCAAACAGAGGGTTCTTAGAAGTTACTGTGAGTTGGGTAACTATACGTTTACTTACGTTTCACATGAAATTTATGTAAAGAAAAACAGAACTTTTTTACCACTTACGCAAAAAAAAATTAATAGAAGGTGAAAATATGACTTCACATGAAGCTATAGGGTATTCTTGGAGCGTATAAACCTTGCCTTTAAATCAATGTTTATTTAAGCAAGCACTCTTTAGTTAAACCTACCTCAGATAGGTACGCTGGCTATCAGCATAATCAAACATTTTTATTCAAAATAATAGACATATCCTTTACATTAAAAATATTTCTTACTAAGCTGCATGAGAATCCAGGCTTTCATATCCTACTAGGTAGAAGTTAATAATTAAAGAACAGTCCCAGTTACCAGTGATTAACAGAGACAAATTCACAGACTGCGTTGAATGATTTATTAGTAATATGTTATAATTATGTCATTGTCAAAAGACAATGAAGTAATACTTGCCCGTCTACCCCCTTCTTTCCTCTTCATCTTTCTATTTTTTGCTGTTTCTTGTCAGCTAAACAGGATTTTGTGTTTACCAACTTCTACTTCCTGAAATTTTTAAGTCCACAAGAATTTTATCAACTACAAAAAAAACAAAACAGAAGCTGCATGAGTCAGTGAGGAAAAATTCGAAGCCTTTGACCTTCTGTCCCCTTTTATGGTTTCGGTCACAGACGGTCACAGACAAGGATGCAACCGTTGCCATGGAGAAAGGGGGACACCACTTGCTCCAGCCACATAACAGGAAACAGAAGGGGATCAGAGTGACAAAGGTTTCCAAATGGGGGTTAGACTGTAGCTCATATCTGTGTCCTGTGAACTCAGACAAAGGAAACCAAGCAAAAACTGTTTAGTAAGATTCCTGGGTTATTGTCTTCAAGAAAGTGTTTTAATATTTGCTAAGTGAGGTCCTCAAACATTCACTTTCAGCGAGAAAATCTTTTGACTGTCACATATTGTGACTTTGTAATAAACTTGTCACATTACTTTAAATTAAATAAACAATAATTAAGCCACAGTATGGATGAAAGTTACCAAAATTGTAATGAAGTAGGCCAGAATTGTCGTACAGGACACAACGATTATACAACTGAAAGGAATGCATCTTAAATATGAAGAAACTATAGAATGTTGCAGCAAAATTATAATCAAGAAGATGAATTTACACAGAGACACACGTTTGGAAGGGCGAAGAGTCTTAATTTTTACTTCCACATACAGGAGGAGTGAAAGCGGGAATTGCAAATGAGAACTCAACTACAGGTTACAGTTCAACAGTATTCTTGGTTTTGCAGTTAAACTTAAGGCTACATATAACAAAATCCCCCAGTTTCTTCTCTTCTGGAGATAAAATCCATCCTTGCACTATTCTGGCCTGGGGTAGAAGATCCAGGGGGCGGCAGTCTCCCTGCTGCAAAACTTTGGGACAGATCACCATCTTGGGAAATTTGCCACTACAATGTGTCTCTTTTCGTTGGGCTGGTTACAAGGGAGATCTCTGATTTCCCAAACCGGTCCATTTATACTGTGGAGAGCTGTGATAAGTCAGCACAGCCCTCCATAGGATGTATTACAAGGTAATGCATTCCTTTATGACACAGAGCACTGGGATATGATGTCATATCCCTGTAAACTGCAGTGAGGATGGCAGCCACACAAGGAGAGAACTAGAGACCACCAGTAAGGTTTAGGATAGCAGGAATCTTTGGAATTTGGATACTTTTGAAGATGAGGACTGATTGCATGGAACACTGCTTCCATTAGCAGGTTTTGCTCCTTTTTTAAAAAATGTAATTAAAAAATGTATTTCTGATTTTTCTGATGCATCTGCTAGTAGTCAAGGTGTCATAACTCAGTTTTGTTTTTCTTTATTTTCTCCTTTCCCTCCCATTTCTTGTCTCCCCCTCCTCTTTCTCTCATTATTATTATTATTAACTTTTATTTCTATAGCGCCAACAGTTTACGCAGAAATTAATACAATACATATATTCAAGGGGTATGACAAGACAAGAATTGACAGACTAAGATAAACCGATACATTAGGTGGAGAGAGCCCTGCTCGCAAGCTTACATAACATCTTTTTCTTCTTCTTCTTATTTATTGTTTTATATAGTGCCATCAAATTCCAAAACAAGTAGTATGTAACATAACAATTTGACTTACAGAGACAACAGGTGAGGAGGGCCTTGCTCAAGCTTACAATCTCTATCCTTCTCATTTGTCTTTCCTTCCACTAATTTCCCCTTTTTTAGCCTTTCCCCCCAACAATTACCTTGATGTTTTTGTGAATTATGAATGACTTATGGATTATTATGAATGAACTGAATTGTTTTCAAATGACCTGTCATTGAAAAACAGTGGTTTTGTTCAAAATGCTCTATTAGTTCTTTGTGTGCTTTATTAAGAAGACAGCACAAGACAGGTTGCTGCCTAAATCTCATACTAATGGAGGTCGTTAAAAATGGAACCTGAATGTCTTTATTATTAGGTGGGTGAATTGATATGTATTTGTGGATGGAGCAGGATGTCTTCATCTGCCACCGAAAATGAAAATGCCTCTTCATTAATTTAAGAAGTACAAAAATATAGTGAACAAATGCTATGACTCTGTCTGCTCACTCTATATAAAATCCTCTATTAGGGATATATGTTGCTTCTTAAAGTCAGTTTTTTTTTTTATTGACGCTGTATTATTAGTCTGGGTACTTCATCGCCCCCGATATAATGTGTTACACTGCTGAGGACCTTCTGAATGTGTGGCATGGCAAATGGAACAGCTGTGCAGTCCCATATATCCCTTAGGGACCCATTGCCAGTCACCTGTGTGTTTTTGTTCTGCTTCCATCGAAACAATGAAACTGTCACTGATTCCATCAAGATACTAATTTGATTATCAAGGGTATCAAATAAGTAGTTCTGAGAAGGTGAGTATGTATGTTAGCATTTGTGGGTTCCTTAAACTATGTTGGGAGGATATATGTTTTGTTGCTTGTTCTATGCACTCATACAAGAAGATGGTAGTGGGTATTGGAGGTTATATGTCAAATATTATATGTAAAAAGTTTAGAGATTAGATTGTTGAACAACAATACGTGTTTGGAAGTATTAGAGAGGCGTGGAGATATTTGTGAGAGCTGAGTGATGGAATAAATGACAGCAAGATACACCAACAGGAAGGGGCAATATCACCATGTTACAATACTAGATAAATCTCTGGGCAAATGTGCGGAGCTGATGATTATCAATAGCTCCATGCTAGGTACAAAAATGCATCCTAGTAGAATCTGATAATTTATCACAAGCATCTATTACCTTGGCAGCTATCCATGTTTTACAATATATCCTAGAAGTTACGTGATCTTAAGATTTCCTTTTTTTGCATCTCACTTCTGCTTTTCAATGTGGATTTCCCTAAAAACCAGATATTTTTATCACTATGAAGACCGCGTGCCTCTGACGCACTTGTCCACTGCCTCATATTGCACAATAACTTCCGGGACACTTCCCACAACAAATTGGAGATCCTTGATCCTCTCGCAATTGATTATTGTTTTTCGGATATAATAAATAATCTTTGGTAACATATTAGTGTATATTAGACATGTGCAAAAAGGCCAAAAACTATTCGGCTCATTTGTTTTCAGGCAACACATTTGTTCCCTGTCCATTCAGTTCAAATGAAAATCGGGAGTATTTTCTATTTGAGAGCGAAATTTATTGACCAGTGTCCACATTCACTCTCATTCACGCTCTCTAAATGTTTCTCTATCCTTTCTGCTAACCACTTCCGCTTCTGGTGACCACTAACCTCATCTTCTACCTCATCGTTTCTTCTTTATCTTCTATCTTCGTCTCCATCTTCGCAGACATAATCTAGCACAAACTTCTGGAGAAATGGTGGCGCTTACAGTGCTTCTGGAGGTGGCGCCGACCTCCTCTCCCCATATTGGAGGATGCCTATTGTTTTAGAGTGGGATGTCCAACAAGATACCACTTTATGAGGTGTCATAAAGTGGTGTTATTTTACATTATTATGCATGCATCTCTGTGCCACTGCAAAACAATTCCATTACCACGGAGGCATATTTTATATGCATATATACATCTGTCTCACACTAATTCAGAAGGTTTCGTGTAATAAAAAGTATGAGTTACACAGTCTGAGGACAGAGGGTCCATATTATAACTGCATGTTGTGCCCTCGTACAAGCACCACCCCATGGTTCAAACACTGTCTCTCACTCACACACATTCTCACACACACTTCCCTAGAGCTAGATAACCTCACCCATCCACCAGAACAAATTTAAGCCAACTCAGGTGGCCAATATAATACTTTACATGTGGATGTCTGCTGGATACCAGCGATCACACGCTTCACTTTTACATTCAGTAAAGTTGGCTAATGTAAAAGTATAGCACATATCCAGTAGGAAGACGTAAGACTCTGTTTTACTAGTCACTATCTGTAAAGTGCCAGGGCAATTTTAATTCCCATTCCTTGTAGTAACTCTTGAGTTAAATTTGAAAAAGCTTGGATAAATGAAGGGGATATAAAGGATAACTCTTATTTTGCTTGAGGTCATCATCAATGGGATTAGTATGACCTACAAGTAAATGAAGAGGCACAAAACAAACTACCCACTGTGACCAGTCAATTACATGGGTTAGATACTAATTCAAAAGTAGTTACGCATTTAAAGCACTGGCTAAAGGGTTGAAGACAGATTGTTGACATCAATGGGTGAAGTTAGCAGTTGAGACCGTCATTGTTCTGTGCTGAAGCTTTTACAATGTTATAGGTTCAGTAGTGGTCCTGAAATTCTATTATTGATGGAACAATGATTTGGAGGAAGATTGACACTACAGGGGAGATAAAGAATCTAGATCTAAGGGATAGTGATTGTTAAATTTAAACTGGGTTTTATGAAATGAAATTCACATACAATGGTCTCTGTCAAATTAAAAAAAATGCACATCTGTAAATGGGAGTTTTCATTTTAAACTCCTTTAAAAGGTATTTTGTGTCAGATAAAGAAAACATGTCTATAGAAAGAAAATGTGATTTGCTACCTTTTAGCAACTCTAAACTGTTAACAATAATAATAATAATTAATTGTATTTATTTAGCACCTATCTAGCAGTGGGTGCCAAATCGATTTTAGCGCACGCTCTCAGAAGTAACTGAACCAGCAGCTGAATCATACCCAATTGATGGTACTCAATTGTCAAAACAAACTAGGTCTAAACCAAATTCACAGATAACAAATTACAAGACTCTGTCACCCTAGAAGACTGGGCTAAGATCCCTAAATCTGTGAACATTATCACAATACCTATACACACTGTCTCACTTACTTGTCAAGCTCATGCACTTCTACTGCAAAATCTGCATGTAACATTGTGTTATTTGAATCCTCTGAGCTCCTGTGTGGTCATGACAGTTCTCTGCCAGAGGCTCCCAACCTGCTCACACTTCAGGTATGCCTAATGGGGTGCTTGACATTTACAGCAATATATTATATCCCTAACCACTAAGCTAATAGATGACAAGATTAAAGAAAGTATTACATGACAAGACCACAAAAGAGCTGAGGAATACCTGAGATGTGTTAGGTTATATAAATAAGTTGTAATAGTTTTTCAACTTTAAGCTAACTGTATGGGTTTAATGGTAATCACCTCACATCCTATTATCCATTATTGTTAATGTCAATTAATTGTCAATGTTATTGTTAATGTGACTTCTGCTTATAGGACCTAAGGGATACATGTGATTATGAATCAAAGTGTTGGGGATTATGGAGGTTATATAATGATGTGGATGATGGAAATATACTTGCTGGAGACAGGGTAGTGTCATTACCGATGTACACATCTCCTGGCGCTCCCATTATTAGGTCTAGTGTCGACAGACAGTTCGTTTGAATGCATTTAAAAGCAAGGACTCATAATTATAAGGATTTTTAGTCCTAACAGTCTAGTATCAAATCCATGGGGTTATGCCAATCATTCCATGTGAAAATTGACAGCAGAAGAAAAGAATTGACAATCCTTCCAGTTGATTACATGTCTCATTCATTCAAAATACACTATATGACCAAAAGTAGGTGGACACCACTCCTAGCTGTAAGCAACACCCATTGCTTACAGGTATATAAAATCAAGCACATGTCTCCTTAGACAAACATTGGCAGTAGAATGGGCCATACTGAAGAGCTCAGTGACCTAATGTGGCACTGTCATATGATCCCACCTTTGCCAAAAGCCAATTTGTGAAATTTGTACTAGAATCACCTAGGTCCCCTTTAGATGCTATTATTGTAAAATAAAAGCTTCTAGGGCCATACTGAAGAGCTCAGTGACCTAATGTGGCACTGTCATATGATCCCACGTTTGCCAAAAGCCAATTTGTGAAATTTGTACTAGAATCACCTAGGTCCCCTTTAGATGCTATTATTGTAAAATAAAAGCTTCTAGGAGTAACAATAGCTCAGCACATAACATATACAAACCTGTCTTCTGTAGCATCACTCACTCAGAACTGCCACTGTGTGTTGAGTTTTATGAAATGAGTTTTCATGGACGAGCATTTGCACACAATCAAAAGATCACTATGCAAATTGCTAAGCTTCAGCTGGAGTGATATACACCGACACTGGACTCCGGAGGAGTGGAAATGTTACCTTGCTACCTGTTGAAATGCATAGCGCCTATTGTAAAGTTTGGCGGCCGAGTGAGGCCGAAGTTTTAGTGAAGGATAATGTTAATTCTACGGCATATAAAGAAATTTTAGGCAATTGTATGCTTCTAACTCTGTGGCATCAGTTTAGGGAAGGCCCTTTCCTGTTCCAGCATGACTTCGTCCCGGTGCCCAAAGCAAGGTCCATAAAGACAAGGTTTGGTGTGGAGGACCTTGAATGACCCGCACAGAGCTCTGGCCTTAACCCCACTGAACACCTTTGGAACGCCAGGTCTTCTTGTTCAACATTAGTGCCTGTCCTCACAAATGCTCTTTTGACTCAACTGGCACCCATTCCCACTGAGAGATAACAAAATTTTGTGGAAAGCCTTCCTTTGAAGAGTTGAGGCTGGTACAGCTGCAAAGGTGGGGGGAGCAATTCTACATTAATACCTATTGTTTTAGAATGGGATGTCCAACAAGATCGTATATGTGTTATGGTGAGGTGTCATATAGTGGTGTTATTTTACATTATTATGTATGCATCTCTGTGCCACCGCAAAACAATTCTATTACCATGGAAGCATATTGTATATGCATATATACATCTCTGCCTCACTCTAATTTAGAAGGTTTCTTTTAATACTCCAGAAATAGTAATTTAAAAATGTCACTTACTTTATATCTGAAAGATTTAATTTTTTGAAAACCTTTCACTATGTGAACAGAGATAAAGCTGCATGACAGCTTATAAAATCAAACGTCATGTGTTGAAGAATGGGGGGGTACTTAGATATTGAACTGATTGGCCAGCCTAATCTAGATAGTCAGGTTTGCCTTCTCCAAGACTTGTGTGGATTGGACAGCATCTACACAGAATTTGGTTATCCACACCCAGAACATACTCGGCCAACAGATATCTTTCTAAACAAAAATAGTACATTTGCTTTGTCAATGCCGTCAAACCTTTAGGTCTCGTTCCTCCGAGATGATTGATGTATCGAACTGTGGAGAAGTTGTCCCCCCCCCCAAAAAAAAACGCAATGAGTTCCAAGTGATTGATATGTAGTGTGTTTTCCTCCTAAGACCAACAACTTCCCGTGGCCTCCGTGAGTGGTGTTGCTCCCCATCCTAGCATGCTGGCATCAGATTCAAGGATGAAATCCGGTTGAGATCCCAAGATAGCTCGGCCATTCCAAGCTTGCGCACCTCTGCCGTAAGTTGAACTGGATGGTTATAAGATGGTAATCGTCTGAGGTAAGTTGCCTTGAGCCCTTGTAGTGCTCTGTAGTACAGAGGACCTGGGAAAATTGCCTGGATGGAAGAAGATAGGAGACCTACCGTACCAGATAGTCTCAGTAATGGGCAGGAATTCATGCTGACACCGAATCTATGTGGAATCCCAAAAAACGAATCAACTGAGTTGGAAATAAATCTGATTTTGGCATGTTGACGAGGAAACCACCCATTCGGTGGCTCTAGGATGGCGCATATTGGAAGGCTCAAATAGTGTAACTCCTGAAGGATCTAATACTGGGGCCTCTGCCGGAGAAGCTTGACACAATGATGGTGTCATAGCAGCCGTAGCCTCGTGGAACCCACCCACAGTCAATTCAGGTGCAAACTGTGAGTGACGATCTCTGGACGCCGCCAGAAAATCAGAGTGCTGCCAATCATCCGAAGATGTCTTTCTCCACTTATCGAGGAGTTGAAGAACACCCCCGGAAGTTGCATCCTCGATCTCCTGAGATTGTGATTTGTAATAGTTTAGGACGTCTTGCCCTTGCCGGCAGTAACACTATTCCCTTTCCAGGGACGTTTGGAAGCACGGGATTCCTCAGATTTGTCACAATCCGATATCTCCTAAGGGAGAGAAGAAGCCAAGGGGGTAGGAGCCGGGCCAGATTAGGCCATTTATTGGGTAATTTTGGCCATAATAGATTCCATGGAGGTAGAAAATTTTGCTTCCAACCAGGATAAAATAAAATCCTGAGAGGGATTAGAATCCTCAGACATCTTGAAAACAAACAATGGGGCTCACCCTTCCTTAAGAAAGTGACAGTAAGACAGCGGCTCACCCTTCAGTATGTAATATAAATAATACGGAGGATTAAACAAACCTCCGGATTATAAATGGAGTAACAGGGGCTCACCCTGAACTCTAGAAACACGGACCAACTGACGGATATAACCTACACGTCAGTATACAGAAATGCCACTGGAGAGGCAGCTAAATGGCTCCGAAACTCTCACAAGGTAACAAAGAGAAGTCAGAGTAAGTCCTGAAGAGAAATACACTGCTGAGGATCCATCACTTAAAACTTCCAGCATAGAAAAATGGTAAGAAAAGCGAGTAAAATAAAAAATAAACGGAAAGACGCAGTGAACAAAATAACAGTAATTGATAATAAACACATTGACCCGGAGACTCTGGGTGAAATCCTATACAAAAACACTTGCCTCTTTTGATCAGAGGAGGGGTCAAACACTGTCTCTCACTCACTCACTTGAGCCTGTTTCTCATCTTTCTTGCACATAGTGTGAGCACTACTATTGTGCTCAACTGCACTCTCATCTCCCACATCGCCAGCCCAAGCCCAACTGGCAATTCCCCCCTTGCCCCATTTAAAGTTAATAGATCAACAAGTTTATGTAGAACTTCATAGTAGGGCCAAGACACTACATTCTCCAATGTAGGGGTCTTTTAACCCCATGATACTATCTTCTAGTGTCCAAAACCTCTCACGTCCAGCCTTTGTTTATTCATCATTAAAACTTATTTATGCTGTATGTGTATTTATAAATTTAAATAACATTTAAACTCTCTAAAACTGCCCAGATGTTACTATAGATAAATCTATGGTGTGACAATTATATTCCACTTTTGGTTTGCTGAGCAGTTGCACACCGATCTCAGAATACATTATCACAGGTCTATGCTGCTCACCTACTGTAATTCACTACTTGCTGTATATCGACTTTAAAACTATGACTTTCAGTCTTTCCATAGCAAAATGTATCCCTCCTCCTCATTTCCCAGCTTCCACACCCAAAAGTACTCTCTTGGGATGAGCTTTTGTTTTCAGTCCTAATTAATGGAAATTTATTTTAGTTCCATCACAGATATTTTCCTCTGTAAATTCTCCCTATACAACCTGAATAAGAATACAAATGTGCACGTAGAGAGACATAAATTCATTCTGATTAGAAAAAGGACCCGCCAGTGGACTAAATTGTTACAGAAATAATGTGTGCCTACAAACATTTCAAGTGGCCAAAGAGACATGAGTTTATTTGAGGACATAATTAACATGTTATATAAAAATCTAAATGTGATGGTGACACCAGCAGCTTAGTAACAAAAAGAGTCAATCACGCATTGGCATGGAACAAAATACAAAGATGCAACAGTAATCATAACAGCCAGCAAAAACAATAATCCATTTTAGCGGCAAAAACAAAGAATAAATATGACAAAAGTCCAAAGGTCAGGGGTAGGAGGAGAGGGGACCAGAAGAGTGAATATTGTGAATTAATCCAACTCCTCAAGATTGTTAATGGTGGAGTAGCCATTAAACAAGTTGAGGATTAGCCTGGGACAGTTTTGGATAGTGACTTGTTTCTTATTCAGGATTTTAGATGTTTCCTGAAAATTATGAATTATGAATATGCAATCCTGGTTTCTGTGTAAATTTTTACAATACAGTTTCTTATTTATGTAAAGAAACAATTTTAGAGCAATTGTCATAGCTCATGTTATGTGTACACTCTGATGATGGGTTATTTGGGTAAAATTGTGGCCAAGCGTACCCTGAAGATCTAAGACATAATAAAGACATCTTTCAGCAAGTCAACAGTAGTGAAGTATTTTCTTTGCAAGAGTCTAGATATTTAAGCAAAGCAGTATTTAACAAGAGTATCGATACCCCAGCCAGAATAACAGCTGTTCAGCAAATACTAAAGATGTATATAATAATAATGTGAAAAAAACGAATGAATTTTTTTTAATAAAGTGATAATTGGATGTGTGGTTTTAAACTCACTGAATTCATTAACCACCCCTGGCAATTTTCGCCTGCAAAAATGACTGAGCTGAGCCTGAACCTGTGTACCTGAACCTTTGGGCTACCTGAAGCCTACCCCTGCGGGACGCGGCCAGGACTCCAGCTGAAGTTGGTGGCCGGTCCCACTAGCATCATGGACGTTCTCACTGATGCCAGTGGGCGTGCAGGAAACACCCCGATTAAAGGGGAGAGTTCCTAGATATGCGTATATTCTATATTTAAATCCGTAAGGTCTCTCAAGCTGTTCTTGCAGCAGTAGATCACTGCTAGGTTGTTGCTTCATAATGCACAGTACAATGAAAATCACTAACAAACTCTCCTGACAGTTTCCCATAGACATCCTTAGATGGGCCCTGCTCTGTCACAGCTTACTACACTAGACTTATATTTCTTATGTTTATTGCATTTTACATATACAGTAAAGATATAGTGTACAGCATAAGATTAGATATGGTATGTCCATGTACAGAACAAGAACAATAAACAAATATGACCGTAAACGTAAGCAATACCCCCAGTGTGTGGTCCCTAGCATTTGGCTAACAAATGCATGTCCACAGGTGTGCCTCAGAGAGAGAGCCCGTAGAGGTTCCAGCAGGTAAGCGACAACCTCTCATTTTTGCCTCATCTTGGGGTTTGTGGGCCGGTGGATCTGAGTTATTTTCTGTGTTGTCCGGACAGCTCTGCAGTCAAGTGAGGATGAACAAATTCAAACCAAGGTTGCCAAATCTGTGCATGTGTATCTACACATTTCTGATTAGCATATGTAAGACGTATTCCACCCATGTTAACTCCTCCTTCAAAACGTGCAGATTCAGAATTGTTGTGGATTTCCACTGTCGAGCGATAATACACTTGGCGGTAGTGAGTATATGTAGCAATATGCAGGGATGGCTAGAGATGGGTCCCTAGGAATGAGCTAAAAAATTTACTTTCCTGCCTTTTTGGTTTGGATGAAAATCAGAGGGCATTTTACATGGACAAATAAAATTTGATGTTACTCATGCTGTCTCATGATCTCATTAAAGTTCTCTTACACTCTCATTCACTCTCATGCTTTCTCTGAATGTTTCCTTATGTTATTCGGAGACCTGTCCCTGTCTCCTTGCCACGCAGCATCTCTTCTTCTGTTTTTTTTTGTCTGCTGCTTCTCATGTCTTTTTTTCGTCATTTGCTGCTCAGTGGACATGGCCTCCCAGTAAACTAATGGTCGCCTCTGGTCACATCCCCTCCCCCAATGGGCAGAAACGGGGGAGAGGCTGTCCCTGTGGTTCCGCTGTTTTGCGAATGTGAACAGAGAGGCCGGAATAATTATTGCAGTTAGATTTGTGGAGAAACAGAGGTGCAGAAATGCTTCTCTTTCTCAACCAACCTGTCTTCATTACCGTATTCTGCTCTCCTGATAACCCTACGCAAAAGGCCAGAGCCTCCAGGAACACCCTCTCTCCTGTTCCTCCAATTAATTAGATACCTTTTTTCCTTAATAAAATAAGAAACTACTAATTGTTAATTGCCAATTTCCTTTAAAACAAAGTTTTAACTAAAATAAGTATGACACATGTACTGAACTTTATACTAAATACTAATAGTGAGATATAAATCAAAAAACAAACTACTTTACTACTATATTTTAGCCTCGGGTAGGGTTTAAAGTTGGTTTTTAGGATGATGTACAGTGTTGACTAGTAACCTCTGTCCTGACCCCACTGTCTTAGTAGGAGGGTAGGTGACGTGCTCCTATCCCATTTCTTGGCAGTATTCCCTAAGTCTTGAAGCAGCTGCTCTTGGTCTGCCCAGCTTCTCTGTCATCCATAAAATCCAGTCTCAGGTTCTAAGGATATGGCTGCCTCCGGTAGCTACTCGATCCTTCCTCCAGGCGTGAGGTTACCTTTGCAGCTGCTGTGTTCTCTCATGATGCAAAGTAGTGGGCAGCTTTGTGCTGATAGATATCTACAGAGTGGTGGTCATGTACAATCCAGCATTAGTCACAATGGCTTTACTCTGTTTTACTCAGTTCAGGAAAAAAAACTATCATTGTGAATGTTTACATTCAATCAATATTATTGAACACTCCATTTTGGTTATGCCTCTAAAATCTTGGTGGCTGGCTGGTGGGGGAACGCTCTCCTACCAGAGTACAGTTTAAGCTGTTTCCAGAACACATATTGATGACCAGTTAATTTAAAGTGCTGCCCTGCAGTACGTGAGATGTATAACCAAGTAACTGATTCCCTTCCATAGTTTATGTATCTTACACACTGCAGGGCAGCATTTTAACGTGCTGACCAGCAATTTGACAAAACATGCTTGTGATAAATCAAAGTAAAGATAAAACAGAGTGTCCACTGCCTAATTCACTGCAGTAATCATTTTTTTCTGTAGCTTCCAATAATCTTGTTAGATTTTGGATTTGATCAGAAAAACTACAATCAATTATTTTTGTGAAATTAGGTAGAGTTGTCACTTATACAGTATGTATGATGGAATGCAGGCACATTTTAGTGAAGATACCTTTAATGGACAACTATCATTTTGTGTATTTATATACCTAATATAACTTTTACACAAAATGGTACTATGAAGGTTTTAAGCTTTGCCGTTTAGAATCACATGAGAAGCCTTCCTCTCAGTGCACTGTACATTATCACTACCTACAATATATATTTGTTGTGGAATAACAGGATCCCAAACTAATGTTAACATAATATCTGTGATATGAAATACGTTTTTTTGTCTTTTCTTATATACTTGGAATCCACATTTCAAACCACATAGCGTGCATGATTATTATGAACAAGTATAATAATGGTCATGATCTCTTCACAGAATAAGTTTGGACAGATGACACAGGGATATATGAATTGGTGAGAGAAATCGATTTTTTCATGTTAAGCTTCTTTTTTCATTTTAAGACTAATTTTCCCAATATAAACATATGTGGAAATTGTCTTCCAAAAATATGTAATTGCAGTAGACAAAAATGATAACTACCTATTATAACTAGAATGTCAAATCTATGCTGTTTTCTGATCTAAAGAACATAAAAGAGCTAATGTGAAGAACAATTTGTGAATGTAGTTCCTCCTGGGAATTATCATAGGCTGTCAACACTATTCTCACAATACTAGGTATTCAATGAAGTTGTCTAACCCATTCATCATCTCAGTCTATAGTGCAGTTACGACACAGAAGAAGACCGTGAACCCCACTGGGCTGATGCAGTATGGACACATGGAAAGCTACTACATATGCATTAGCTGCTTATAAAACAAATTATTTTATATATATCCTCATGATACTTTGTTTTGTGGAAAACCACTCTTTTTGTGAATGCTAAAAAAGTGTGTTAAAATATATTGCTTAAGCTATATTAACATTTATATTAGTGTTTGTGTGTATATTGTGTGCCTATATATCTATATATAAAAGAGATAAGGGGATACAGAAGAGAAAAATAAATGGAAAAAGAGACAAGAGGAGAAAAGTAGGTGGAGTAGCAAAACTTGTAGTGGCGGGCACATCAGGAAGAAAAGGTGAGGAGCTTAAATATACTGACTATGTGTAATAGAAATAACATGGCATTGTGCGGTCACTTTCAATTTACTCTAAGCATTTTATAATGGACATCATGTATAAATCCGGGCTTAGAGTCATAGAATTACAGAAATATATCTAGAGTTGAGATATCTAGAGTCGAGATATAAAAAAGGAAATCCTCTTAGAGTTAAACAGACAAGCTATATACAGAGATAAGAGATTCCCTCAGTGTTACCCACTGAGTAGCTTGTTTAGTTTGTATTCTTTCCATCTCTCCTAATTAGGGTAGTGCTTTAGTTAAGAAATTTCCCAAGGGAAGGTATTCAGACACTCAGATGTGAAATGCCCCATCTTAAAACCTGGAATATAAACACAGTGTTAAATGCCAAAGGTTAGGGGTCATTAATGTGCCACCTAGGTCACAAAATGCTACTTTTAACAATAAACCTCTTGGACTAGAGTTCATTCATAGCGCTGTTAAACCCCCACTGAGGGCTAAACAATGGCGGTAGCCTATTGAATTATACAGCCATGTTTCATTAAGGCAGATCTGTTCCAAATATATATATATATATATATATATACATATACCCCATAATTATATATTTTATTAGGCAATCTCTACATGCAATACTCATTGTTGTGATGGGTGGCAACTCAATGGCCTCAGCCACACACTTTACACCTTTCAAAGCATACAAAATACTTATGATTTAGTAATTTCAGGGTTGACTGCTTTATCAACATATAAAATCTCCTTATTCCACCCTAGTTTGCCAAATAATCATAATTATTTCCCCTAGCATAAGAATCATATCTTTTGAGTTAACATTTGAACTTTCAGCTCCACTCAAATACTCAAATGTGTCCATAAATTGAATCAACATACAAAATCAGTTTAGATTGTCTTTTTTTAATACAAATTAAAGAAGTCTGTTTGCTTTGTACAATTTAAATACTGAATATAAATTACTTTACATAATAATCCAAATATTTTTTTAGTTTGACATACAGAGCTGTGTGCAAAGAGAAAGGAATTAACAACGAAGATAAGGAGAAACATGCTGAGGATAATTGAACATCAGAAGGGAAAACTAGAGGGAAGGGAGGGAGGAATGGAGGTTACATTTATTGAACATAAATCTGGCAGGGGAATGGGCATCAGATCAAATACAAACACTTTTTATACAAGTCGTTGACCTCTTCCTTGCCAGAATTGACCTTTGAATATTGAAAAGCTACTGGGAGGAATAAAAGAAACCACTAGGAGTCAGTTCCATTCCCTCTTCCAGACTCTGTTCTGCCTCGTGCAAGTTCAGCAAAAGTAACCACTTTTTACAAAAATATGTATATATATATATTTATTAAAAAAATACAAAATAAAGGCAATTAAATAAAGTGGCAATATACATCCAGTGAGTTCAAAGGGGCCTTTGTCCCTTTCCTCCTGCTCCATTTAAGTCCCACCATTTTGCAAGGAATTTTTGGCATTTAGTGGTTTTTGCAGTCCTTGTTTTAGCCATAGTAACACATTTGTATTGTATATTCTCAATGCCAGGAAGACATCAAAAATGAGCTGCAAGGAGTGTAAAGGCACAATTTGTTGTCCCCCATAAAGCACCAGCACTGGGACGAGTAATGAAGCAGACAATCAGAAATGACCTTCTGATGACCCCATGGGGGCCAGATTTGTTCCATTTCCATTGGAGCCTGAAAAAAACATATTTGTTGATTAGTTTTACAAAGAAACATATACATTTTGAAGACATAATGTCAGCTCATCTGGACTTCCATACTTATTTTTATATTTTTGTGTCTACAATGCCTGATGGAAATGTACTGCAGGTGTGCATCCCAATTGCCATGCTGGATTTCCACAGCAAAGATTCTGACCTTGTGGTTTAAAACGCATCATGATACATTCTAAATTTAACTATGGATGAGTATTTTTTGTCACAATAAAGCCAAATGATTCATATGACTAGTTTGTCTTTCTTAAGCATTATAACAGCAAGCTGCATAATCTACATAGTCCTGAGAAAAAGAGCCTGGCCTACTACTGCCATATTAAAAAAAGCCCATAATTGAACATCTGGGTGGTCAAACTTCTTACCTGATAAAAGATAAAGACTACTTCTATCTTTACTACGTGACTAGTAAATCCATTTGTTCCTTCTTGCTAGGCATATGCTTAAATTTTCGGTTTTTCCTCTTTAACAGCCTCTGGGGAGATGGTTCTTTTCGAGATACAGGAGCAGGAGGCAGAGTGGTTGCAGGTATATCTGTAACAAAGTTGAATTAGTGGCTAGGCCGAAATAACAAGACATGTTCACATAATGGCCATGGAAAAGAAAGCAAGAGACAAAGGGGAAAATAAAGTGGCAAAAGATGGGGAGAAAGAAGGATTACTTAGTTACCTAATGTCCCTTTAGCTTCATGGTGAATGGGTTGGCTTCTTGCTGCTGGGATATGAACAGCCTCACACCTGCAATCCATATGGTCTTCTAGAGGAACTGTGGCCATTTCAATTTTATTCCTGGGGCGGGCTATGATGATTTTCTTTACCTGGAGCCAAATAGTTTGTTATAAACAGTTCAAGCCACAAAATGACAAGGTAAATAACTTCAATTCACATTATTTGTAGAATCATTGTAACATGCTACTTACATTACATTTTTAGTGCATTTATGAAACTGGATGCACCCTCCCCTTTTATTCTAAGGTGGACTAGCACGCTACATGTTTGACACTCCCAGGGGTATGGGGAATTAAATTAACCTCTTAGACAATCATATCACGCAGTCATTAAATATTTCCACAGCCCCCCTTACATAGCCAGGAATGTCATTAAATAAATATCCAGCTACATATTTTCCATTGAAAACATGAACTTTTCCAATGCAGAGGCATTTCCTGGAAAGTACCCCCAATAGTGAGTGGAAAGGTAGGTGGGCTGCTTCTTCCCCAAGAACAGGTTGTTTTGAATTCCATGATGTAACGCTACACAGACACAAACAAGTATGACTCAAATGATATAACCACTTTTCAAACTTTCGTCCAGATGTGATCCATCTCAAGGACAGGCCATAAGAATGACTAACTGTACCATATTCTACTAAGGAGGAGTTTTAGTGTTATGAAAAATAAATCAAACATATTTTCTGGACAAGATAAGAGCAGCTAATGTCAAACAGGTTAGCATTAACAAAATTATTATTATTAGCTATTATCAAAATTAAAAATACATTTCATGTGTGATTTGTTTTTTTTCCCTCCAACTGTTTGTTATTACCTAAGTATGTTAAAAATATACAAACATTTGTAGAAGCTGTTCTATCTCATAATGGTATTACATTTCCCCTTTAGACAATTGAAGGTATATTGCCCATAACAGGTTTAGATACCACTAGTGGATAACAATGCGTCCGTGATGTGTGGGGGGATATAAAGCATGTGAAAAGTTAGTGGATTGTAAGTCAAATATCTACCTTAACATGTCGGATGTGGATGCGTGATGGAACACATCTGTAGTTCTTGGATATGCAGCACCCAGAACACCGCTGAACCTCTACGCATGAGGGGTATATTAAGAAATTAGCATTGTTGGAGTCAACAAGCTGGCGAGAGATCTCGTACACCTCTGTCCTTGTCTTGCACTCTGCCAATGCAGCCATTTCTACATCTGCAAGGAAAATCCAGGAATGCAAAAAGGTAAATACTAAAAAAGAGTCTGACCATACTTAAAAAAAACCGATTGAATTAATTTCAAATAATCTCATTTATATCCCTTTAGGACCTATCTGCATTGTTAGCAGGTCTGGTGCATGAATGCAATGGGTAACTGTCTCTGTCTCATCTCTGAGTGCATGCACAATGTTGATACTCCCTTTAATTCCAATATAAATTCTTATGTACAAGAAACATACTGATATATACTCCCTGCTTTCAGCAGAAACAGCTGGGAAGTAGTCAAATGAGACAAAAATTGAATTTTTTTTATCTCTCCACTAATGTTAATAATTAAAGAACGCCTGTATCGATTTCTATGACTTAAAATGCACTGCAGTCCATGAAATGCAGCTCTGATGCTTTCATGTAAAATGTTCATGTGATTTACCCAAAATGAAATACTTCAATCTGGGCTTTCTAAAGAGAATAGTGTACGGCGTTAAAGGGAGTTCACACTAGATAGAATAGAGGCAGCAGATGTCAGGTGATGTTGGAGTGAGGCCCGGTGGCTTTGACTGATTGGTTAGGCATACAACATGCATATGTGATGCAATTTATCAATTCTGCATACTTTGTCATTTAGGAATTATTTAGCCAGCATATTTCTCTCTTACCTAAGCTACGAATGACCCGGGAGTGGCTGGAATTAGCCTTGGGGAGACCTCTTGTTTCATTCCTAGATGCATAGTTCACATCTTCTTCTACATCTGCCAGAATGGAAAAAAAGACAACTTTAGCATGTACTGGAAAATACCAAAGAACCGTCTGTAGAGTAACACAAGAAAGCAGCTGTACGCTAGCATGTAAGCAGCAGCAGAGCCATTGATGTTCACGCAAAATGTTTGTGCTTCCTCATGTAGCAGTATTATAATGACTGCTCCGCTAATATGTTTTCAGATTGCCTGTACATCAGTCACCTAATGATATTTCTAAGAAATACATTTTCTTTCCTCAAGTAGGAAATATTTCAACGACATACTTTCCAGTAAGCAAAAAAGTAATTGTGGCTTAATGAATGCACTAATTAGTGGGTAGGATGGTGTGCACTGCTGTGATGTAACAAAGGCTACCTTTCTGATATTGAAATGTAAATATTCCCACATACATCTACTACAGGGAGTTAATCTTAATTTAATGCTTAAACAACAAACCATTCTAATAAAAACATAAATTTTACTAAAGTATCCTAGGGAGGACAATTACTGCACTAATTACGATTTTATTCACGCTTACATGGGACAGACCTATTTACTTGTCATTTTTTTTAACTGGGAAAGGCATAAAGGCACACAATGGATATTATTTGAATTTTAGGTAACCTTCAGAAGTAACTGTTTCCAAAACAGCCGCTCACCACACCCTGTCTGTATCTAAAGGCTCCAAGGACAAACACTGAATGGGCTATGAGACACTGGGGTCTTTACATCCACGGGATTATTTACATTGTAGAAGGTGGCTACTTCACCATTTAATCTTGTGCTAATTCACAGTCTAGACTGAGCACATGCATGCGCTGAATTAAAAAGGATTCACTTTAAAATATGTGCAATAGGTTTAACAGAGTAAAAGAGTATGAATGTAAACTGCACAGCACATGGCTGCACGGGGTCCAGATTGGCTTTTTAGTAAGTATTTTCATAAGTGGTCTCCCTCAGCCAAAACTCACAACACCATCAACAGTTTTATAAAGGCTGGTGTTATTACTTATTCCTAGTGAAAATCACGTGTGCATAATATAATATGGAATGCATTAGGGGCAATCAAGACTGGCTAAACATTTAATATATTAACCCATTAAGGACTGAGGCTATTTTGCGCTACATGACCAGCGTTCTCTATACAGTGTACTGACACAAATTATAAATAAATATTTGTTTTTGGAACAATACAATTTTTTGTTAACCGTATTCATATATTTTAGACATTCTTTTTTATGAATAAAATTTAAAAAAATTGTTTTTTTTTAAAAAAACACAAGTGTTCACAGTTTTGTAGGTATATACATTTTACACGGCTAGTATAAATGGGAAACAATACCAAAAAAATGAACAGACTCAATGGATTTGATCTGCCATCAAATTATATATTTCTGTATTCAGTCTTAAGCTCTAATTAATTTAACTGAAAAATCTAAAAGAAAATTAAAATTAAAAACGTTTGGATCTAAGGATAGTCAGAGCTGTGGGTTATTTTTTTTTAAACAAATGAAATTTTAAGCTCCAGTTAGGCTTCGTCAAGGATCCATCCACGATGGAGATCCACTTACTGTTAACTTTTAGATGCATATGAATCAAAATATGCCTACAGCGCATTTGGAAAATTCACTCAACCCTGGGCATTCATCATATTTTCCATTATTTTACAAGGAATAAGGTTATAATCAGCACCAAAATACACTGTCCCATATGAAAATGGAGTTTAGCCTTTTAAGTGTCCAGTTTGTAAGGAAGTCACTCATTTTCAGGGAATGTAGAATAAAAGAAATCCATACAGAGTGAGGTTTTGTTAATTTTTGTAATAGGAACTAGCTACACCTCATCACTCTACTTGCCCCTTTGACTTCAAAAAGGTTAATCTTTAGTCACAACTCTTAAAATACTTTAAATCCTTGCACTTGAATGTAACAGAATGCAGAATATAACACTTACAATGTGACTAGAAACATGTTAATGTGGAGCGGGTGTAGATTTTTTGCTGACAATTTGAATGTATAAATAATTACACTTTCAAATTACCATTTTTAAAGGAAACAATAACATTTAGTTTTTATTTCACACAGCTATCCAGAAGGTGGCACACAATTAGAGTATTAATAAAAATGATATTTTCCATAAACACATGTATTATGCAGTTTATACTTTTTTTAGCAAAAATAATTTCAAATAAAAGACTCAATTTTCTCTTGGGCTAATAAAGCCATATTGATTTTCTCTAAAAACCCTACAACCTAGGAAGACTGATACGCAGCGCCTTACTCTAAAGCCAGCTTTGGTGGTATCAAGGGTGCTAAGCTTTATCAGGTATCAACACAAGGTTCTCTTTACTATTAGTAATGAAGTGCATTCTTGAGGGGGTGCCAGAAACCTTAGGACCAACCCCGTTGATATAGGTACATGTTTATTTTCAGGCTGTTTGCTAACATTTTCCATAATGTCTCCTGGAAGTATTGCTCATTCCAAGAGATTTCTGACCCACCTCTAGCATTCCTTTTACGTATCTGCAGAGCTAAGCTGAGAATATAACAGCTGTGGAGTGGCTTTCGCATGAGCAATGTGACTCCCATACTTTACAGGGTTATTAGAGCACACATTATCTTCAAGTCAATCCACATTCCGTTATTATTTGAATTATTAAGTTAAAAAATTATAATGGGTGTTGTGTATAAAAGGTGATCCTGGTGAAAGATTGAGCAAGCACCAGGAAATGTCCATTGGTTGCGATAATCAATGTACCACCATTACTGCTGTGTCCTTAGCTAGCCTTTGTATTCAGCAGCGGCATATAACGTCCTAGGCTGTCAGCCACTTTGCCACAAAATCAGGGACAGTCTATGTTACTGGGCAATAAGGCTCCTTGGTGGAGAGATCAAAAATGTACACCATGGTGCAGGACCCATAGTATTTTTTACTTCTGACCAGGATATGTCATTGTATGTAGTCATTCAGTAGAGGGGACGGTAGAGTTGGGGGTAAGTTGTAAGGCAGTGCTCAACCTAAATATATCACTGGTATTCAGCAAAACCTAAAGTGCTACTGCTGACCTAAACCTTCCAAGTAGGTTAGGTTTCCATACGACACTATCTATGTAAAATGCGGTATATTCTCACATAAATATCATCTGCAAGTTATTTGATGCACTGGAATTCATTGGCAAATGTGGTTCGGAACTAAATTGTTTTTGTGTGGCCAACACAATCTTTCTACGCTCCCCACCGCTGTGCTGAAAACTATTTAGGTGGCAATAGTTTCTTCATTGGTTGCATTAAAGCCTCTCTCAGGTCTGCTATGTAATTAGACGTTTTTAACTATACATAAAACTATGCTCTTATCAAACATTTTCTTTTTTTTTCTTTCATTCTTCACTCATGGCATTGCCAGGCTTAATTTTGATGCATTCACCCAGCTGAGTATTAATAGCACATACAGCTGCTGCAGCTGGACTAAGTCTGGGAGAGGAAAGGGGGGCAGCGGGGGGAACGCAAGGAATTCTTTTCATGCACAGGCCAGTGTTAAGGACTGGTACTGCAGACAAAGAAAGGAAGTTGTGTCCAGACAGAGATAGCGGAGTTCAGGGGTCTGACGTGCGCACGGAGACAATAGCGAAGAGGGAGGTCGCCGTAGAGCAGAGTGAGCTTTGACGTACTGCAAGCAATATGCATCTGGCACAAGTCCCCTCACACGTGGACCTTTGATGCTTACGGGACTTCAGTAAGTGCTAATTCCCTTGAGTTAGTACATTGATACATCATGCTTATATATTTCCAAATATGTGTACACATTTAGACAGCTGCAGGATCTCGCATAGTATTTGCATTCCTGTATATTTAGACATTTACTGTTACATGTTGTTGTACGTTATATGAGTAATTTATACATATTTTGGAAATAATTGTAGTAGCCTGCAGCTGACAAGTATACCAGCGTGTGTCAACGTGCAATGAGACTAATATATGCGTAATACACATATGTATTACACAGAATGGTATGGAAGAGTGGACTGTAAGCTGTACACATGGAGGTTTAATTATTTATTGATTCAAACTTTGATTTATTGGTTCAAACATACAAAACATAGTTCAAAACTGTATCGAAGACACTTTGAATTAATATACACAAATATACGTACAACTCCAGGAATGGATAAACACTGTAAAGCCCAGCAGAACATTCTCTCTGGGCATGCCTAGTGATGCTGAGAACATTTTAAGTGATTTTGCTTTGTTGGGAGAGCTCCTGGACCTATTTATAGAACCAAACCGACAACTATGTGCATGTCCATGGAAACTTAATGAAATATTTCTGTATGCCACAAGCAGAGAAGAGCAATTGTCTGGTTTGGAAATGTTCCCTTTGGTTAAAAGTATGTATGGATTCCCTTTATTACTAATTGTTCAATAGCGCGTAACACTACCATGCAGAACTTGTGCTGAAGCTAAGGATTTCTAAGCATATTGTACTTGTCATTACTGGCTTCATTCTCTAGAAGCTTTTACTTTACAAATGCTGGATACAATGAGAAGGTGGGCTATGATACGCATGCAAAGAGAGCAGCGTGCAGAAGGAAGAAAATAAGGATACGTTTGTAGAGATTTACCTACGGAATCTATCTGCAGCAACCTCTGAATATCTGATATGGACTTGACAGATCCGCTTGCAATCTTCTCATACATCTCCTCTGGAATGGGGTCCCCCTGCCAAAAAAAAAAAGAAAGAAACGCAAGAACAATTAAAATGTGCCAAGAAATTCATGAGCCATCTAGCTGATGGCAGCATCACAATCAAGTTTTTCCTGTAAATACTGTATTGGGTTCACGGGCCTTTTGCATGAGTCAGAACACAAGGTTATTTTTCAATCAGCAGTATGTTCTTGGTATCTTGCCTATGAATATCATTAACTACCCAGTCATTCTTTAATATGACATTACCGACAGAAAATAAGAAGAATAATGTGATTAAAAACCATCTAGCAAAACCATCAACTATTGAGTCACTAATTACTTCAATATCATGGTGGATCTTTGGGACATGCAGCTAATGGAAGCATTATTTTATTTAATGATCACATTATTTATTGTGGGATCACTTGTAAATAGACCCGCCAACTGCATGGCTTCTATGCCTCCCAAATCTACAATTTTAAACAGTGAATATATCACTGTGCACAAAAACACACAGTGATGCATAATGGTATACAGAGTATGTACTGATAATGTAAACAGTCTTCTATGTGATAAAGTATTTTTCACTGCTGTTATCACGCAGAGAGAAAGTATCGTGACCAGAACTGCTTGTGAGGGATATGTGTGCATTTAGCGCCTAGGATGGGTTGAATGATAACAAATTATAATTAGAAGAATGATCACTTAAATAATTCCCTGTAATATTTATATGAATAAGGGATGCATGTACAGAGGAAATACACAAATACACATTTAATGCACAGGTGCAATACTTCAAGTTAACGGTAAGCACAAATACTGCTGGCGCATGTCTTTTTTACTACAGGAGGTTATTTACAGATCATCCACACATATAGGCACTCACACATGGAACAATTCTTTCTAAAGAACATGAAACTGAGCTTCGACCTGAAAATTGTAATGCACACAAAAATGGATATATCAACTATCCCTAATAAAAAAAATGCACTGGAAACTCCATCCAGAGACGTCCAGACCAAAACTATTCCATAAAATTCAAAACCAGACTGTTCCATGCTCCGACATATATACCACAAAACAGAAGCGCGGAAAGGGTCTTACTATGACAATTAGAACATTGTTAGCTATAATTCCATCATCTGAAACGTTAGGTTATATTATAGCTTCGTGATTTCCCAATCAGTCATAGGAGAATTTGAGTCATTGGTACATTTGGGTCAAAATCATAGCTACTTAACCTCTTCAAACAAGCAAGGGAAGAGACATAACCAACTAAAAACCTCTTTAATATTTTAACAAAGGTGTTTAAGTGTCCTGATATTTTAGCCAAGGGAGACTGGAACAAACTAGCACAATACGAGAAAAAAAATCATTTGGCAGTTGGCCTTTCGAGGAAAGAAAGACTAGGACCACAAGAAGCAGCGCCAACTATTGTTCTTCAAAAGAGCTAAGTGCCCTTGTGCAAAGGTGAAGGGGGGTGAACAGAGAAAGTGAAAAGAACTGCAAAAGATGAACAGATAAAGTAGAGGTCAGCAGAATAGACTGGACACCGGGAGGTAAAGCTGAAAAACAATATAAAAGACATTCTATTTCTCCACAAGAGAAGCCAGCATCACATTCATTTGTGCAGCTGTGTGCTTTGATAGGAATTGACCCCGCAGGATAGGAAGAGTGAACTACAAATAGAGGGATTTATAATTATATACCATGGTAAAATAGTGAAGAAGATGATAGAGCAAGAAGTCAAGTGCTACAGAGGACAGTTATAAAGAATGCGATGGAAATAGGCAAGAAAAAGTTGGGAGGTTGTAAGGGCACAAGAATGCAATAAACAGTGAAGTAAAAAGAACATGTAGTACTGGAGGCCAGAGTCGTAACTAGGGCCCATGAAGCCTGGGTCAATGGTTGGGGGTCCTGTCCTAAGCTCAGGTCAGGTCTTCTTCAGGGAGTGTTAGGAGAACATCATCCAACGTGATGTATCATACCCGTGAGGGCTTGTGCACCACTCTGGCATGTCTGGCACAGAAGAAGCTGCATGCTGCGGTATATTGTTTTACCCAAGATTTTTTTGATGAATGTTTGCCTTTAAATTGGCTATTCATTTTATAGTCGCTGCAAACATCTTGATTAAGCTGGAAACAGACCCTCGGTTTTTATGAGCCGCAAAAAGAAAAAAGAAAAAAAAAAGCTGGTCATTAGCTAAAGATTTTGCTGGCCTTAATAGAAATAATCTCCCAAATAATGTAGCAGGGCACGTTATTCTGAAAATATCACTTATTGGAAGTTAGTTTGTTCTTGTTTCATTTTAATCACCAGTCGCGTTATGGTGCTCCATAGGTTACCTAATGATACACCTGTTCCTTTATGATCATCCAGTAACCTCCCATCACTCTTTCTATCCCAGTTTTGTCTTTCTACCCTTCTTTGTGCTCTCCTTCTTCTCACCCACTCTTTTTAAATGTTCTTTACCACTACCATTGCTTTCAGGCCTGTGCGCATGTTGTAATGTAACCTGGCCTCCTTAGGCATTTTCAGAGTTCTGCCCAGGGCTGGACATTCAGTGTGTCCCAGACAGCTGCCAGGACAGACACTTCCGTGTACACACACAGACTCTGGCAGGTGCAGTGGGATCGAACACAAGGCTTTATAGGTCACCTCTAGTACCAGACTTCACTTTGTCACCAAATAGGTCTCTAATGATCACTGCAGTTTTTATTACCAAGAATTCCTCTAAACTTTCTCCCTAACCCGTTCTTTTGCCACCAAGCGAAACACAACTACAATATATAAAATAGTCAATTACAGTTCCAAGTTTAAGTTCTAATTTCTAATTACATTTTGTAATGTATGTTAGAAGACCACTTCTAAAGTAAAATTTGACTTGACTTTCATTGATCAAACCCTGCCAATATGTCATATCTCACAATCAGCATTGCCATTAGTGTGCAAAGCTTAAAGAGATCCTGAACAAAGTTCAAACACAGAAATCATTACATTTTACACAATTTTTATCCTTTGGTAAAAGAGAATTCTATAGAACACCACCTGTAGCACACCTATAACATACTAGATTCTAAAAAGGTATAAAACATACAGAAATAAAATGAGTTTTAATTTATGATAATTTATGATAATATCCAGAAAAAAATATTTGGTCTTGTTTACTTATTTTTGCATTATTTATCAATAATATCTAACACCTGTAAAAGAAAACAACCTGTAAGCCCTGAACTCATGTGCTATCTAATCAAGTCACACAACATTCTAGGATTGCAAGCTCATGTGGCAAGGAGGCCTGACTGCTTTGTTTACTTATTGACAAAGAACTGGCAAAGTTATGATCAACGGCTATGTTATTTTGATCAAAGTTATGATTCGCAGGCTGAACCGGAATTTCGTCCACAGCTGGTGGTTTGTAAACATCAGGCTATTCTTCATAAAAATAGATCAAACACCCAAGCAAGGTTCCCGTTGTACATCGCCATGGAATATGTTAACGCGATTTAACTGAACCAATAAGAGATCCATTTGGTTAACATCCTTACCTCAGCACGGACTACATGAAGGAACCACAGAGACACCAGCAGACCCCTGAAATTCATCCTGAAGACCACAGAGTAGTTTGTGGAACATTAATAAAGCAGCTGTCAGTTCTGCGCAGGTTGAATAGGAGAAAATGAGAGGCAGACACCCCTTAAGTAGGGGACTCCCCCCCCCTCCAATAAAGTGCTCCTTATTCCAGTGTCTAAAGTGGGTGCGTGGGTTGTTAAAAAAAAAGAATGTGAAGAACCAAGTGTGCTATGCAGCGAGCCGCAAGAGCTGGAGGGCAACAGGTAACATCAAAACTTCCACGGAGTCCCACGCGGATTGTCCCCACAATCCAGAAGAGCAGAGTGAAGGATCCCGAGGAGACCAGATGCCTAGCGCCGACCCCGGATCACTGACTCAAGTGAAAAGTGTGCAGGGGTTTTCTTCAGCTGTCCAGGCGAAGGGGGCGGGGGTATCGGAGGCAGCGAGAAGGGAGGCTGCCAGCCCCAGGGCTATGAATTCAAAGGTGTGGAAGAGGAGGGGGGGGGTGTAATATGCAGATCGAGAGGGAGGGCTGGGTGGAAAAGGGATGAGAAACAGTGTAACTTATTAATGGCGCAGACACAACATGTATGTCATCGATATGACTGCTAACGTTTTGGGGGTTTTTTGCAAAGCTATGCAGTAAATTCACCAGATTCTGGGAGGTAATCAAACGTATTGTACTTGTAGATCATAGTAGATCATTTACTAATACTGTATATATGTATATATATATACTGTGAGATCCACTACCTAAACATACAGCAACAGAATTAACAGTGGGGTTAGGAGTCACCAACTTACATGGGCACCTTTTAAAGTTATTGTTGGCCAATAAAAAAGTAACTTAAAGGAACATTCCAGCTACCATATGCTCTTTAATGTATACTATAGCTTAGATATCTATATTACATTTTCATGGTGCCCCCACCTTGCAAAAGAATGGGAGATTATGCAGAATCCCCCCTATGTTGAATAGGTATTTGCTGAACACATCGCCGTACAGGTGATATACCTAGTGCCAGTCACCTTGAGCGCTGGCGTGGGGTCGTCTAACAAGACAACCCGGCGCTCATGCATAATTGCCATGGAAGATTTTCCTGCCACTTATTGGCTGCTTGAATCAACATAGGTACCCTATACAGGTCCCGTCATCTTTGTGGATTTTTTTTATCATACTCTCTTTGCTATATTGTTTCTTCTTTATTTACTTATGTCTGAAGAAGGGATCTTAGCATACTGAAACCTGCGTTTACTCATCTCAGTTAGCCATTAAAGATATACGTTTACTCCATTCCACTTCTTGGAAAGAAATGTGACACATATCTCAGCTTCTCTGAGAGAAAATAGATTTTTTTTAAACAAAAGAAATGTATTATTTGACAAAACAAAAATACAAGCTATATGATTAGGATCCTTTATATCAGCTATTATTATTAGTCCATTCATTTACAGTGTATGCTGGGTCTTTGGGCTATCAAGCATTAAGCATCCTCTAGTGAGCCATGAGTTTACGTTGGAATATGAAGATACCTCAGAGGTTGCCCGTCTGTAAATTGGTTGGGTGAAGGTCCTTGCTGTGTAACATCTCGGGCAGTAACTGCTGATAAATCAGTGGAATACTGGAACATGTTGGACGGATTTGTTCCTACAGAGCCCAGAGCCAGTGTCCCCTTTAAGCTTTACACATGTGGGCGAGCGCACACTTTGCAACCAGGGCACAAAGTAAATTTATGGGCACACAAAAGGTCACTAATCTTTCGACATCATATGCCGCATGGCACTGGCTAGCAGACGAGCAGTGGAAGACCGCAATGCAGACTACTAGAAGTGGGGGGAGAAGTATGTTTGTATAAATAAGAAGGGAATGTGCTAAAGAAAGGGTATTACGATTATGTGGAGATAATGCTGGGTGGTTATGGAGATGAGAGGGGTCATAGGGATGGAGGGGGATGATGGTGATGCAATATGGGGTGATGATGGTGGGGGCTGGGAATTAATTATCATATGGGGGGTATGATGATGGTCAGGGGCAGCTCTATGTTTACGCATACATACATACATACACACATGTGCTCACTCTAACACATTATACATTCATGCACACACAGCCACTCTAACACCATATACTTACCCATATATACGTACATCCCAACACTCTAACACCTTACACATACCATGTGCGCACACTCTAACAACATACAGTTACACATGCATTTTTACACACTATACACTTACATTTACCTACACACACCACTCACTCTAACGCCTTACAGATAAATATATACACAAGTTGATGGACATTGGGGGAACCTTCCTTGATGTTTTACTTAATGGAACAATAAACTGAACAAAGAAGTTCACAGTATAAAACAAAATCTTAAATAAAAACAGAGATTGCATTCTATTTATTTTATATTAAAATATGGCAATACAGTTTTGTTAGCCATGAGACAAAGGCTAAGCCGAAGTTATCTTGAAACAATGTCAAGTTCACAAATTTGTACAATTCAGTGCACAAACACTTGTGTAACAGGAAAAAAGAAATTTGCACAACATTTCTGCTCACACCAACTTCAATAAATTAGAGGAAGCAATGCCTGGAGCATGCTTATGTGCCTAGATAGAATATCTACTACATGCAAGCAGCTCAGTTGTTTGTCTGTCCTACTAGCTACAACCTGGTCCAATCCTGCACCTATAACC
>VKOC01016353.1:0-166772 GCA_009364415.1 Spea multiplicata
TATGGCCATAGTATGCTTAGCCCACCACTACGCCAAAGTACTCCAATGACAGTGGGTACTAACGCTAATCCCTGCAGACAAAGATAAGAAACAAACCAAACATGAAATCCAAACACATAGCACTGAGACATACCTTTAGACTGCAGACTGAGACAAACAGAAAACGGGAGGGACACACCTTATAAAGGATGCACTTCTCTCAGGCTGTCAACCTGTGCAGCCAGTAAACGATTTGTCTCCTGCTGTACAGCAGTCGTCTGTACCAAAGCCTTCACCAGGTCCTCCATCGTAACACCACTACAGATGTCTTTTAGAGGATACTGTATTAATTAGGATTCCAACAGTGCACAGAAAGCTCTTCAATGTGCAGACTAGCCGAAAACATGCATACCCACAGACCATTTATGTGCTGTTACAGCACGGTCCTCTAGGGTATTATAGCCACAGTCTCCGTGAGGTAAACGACCAATAGGCTCACTCGCACGGCCCCTTAACTCCTTAAGGTGCAACAAGCTACGGCACCAGGATTTTAAAAGTCTGTACAAGCGACCAATAGAGTCGCTCATACAGACTTTTAAAATCCTAATGCAGCAACTTGTCCGGCAGAGACCACTGGTCTCCCTGTTCTATCAGTTAAATGTCCGTACAAGCGACTTTATTGGTCGTTCGTACGGACGTTTAACTGATAGAGCAGGGAGACCAGCGGTCTGTACGAGCGACTCTATTGGTCGCCATCAGAGGGTTCGTCTGCCATCAACCATTGGTATATTGATTATATGGAAAATAAAAATAAAACATTATTTGTAATGCACTCACAAACACAATGAGATAAATCCAAATAAAATCTATAAAATATATAAAACAAAAGTGCACATATAGTGCACACAGGATCAATTATACATGGAAAGCCCCCCAATATTGGCGTGACTCACAAGATGTTATTCCACCCTTAGTTTGATAAGAAGTGTGTTGATGACAGTATCCAAAGTAAAAGAATCCAGAACAAAACCAATAAAAGGCAGCAAAACAGCAGATGGAAGAATTGGATAAGTATATTCACAGCCTCTTAACGCATTTCTCCCGATCATGGCTTCATTAGAAGAAAATCAGCATAAAAGGTTGATTTAATTCGCTACTCCAGAACAAGAAGAAAATTCAAGCTCCAGCCAGCTCAGAAGAGGAATAGCAGCCACGATGGTTCAGCAAGCGACAACCAAAAAAGGCTTTGGTAAAACCTGGTACCCTCACATTGATGATGACTGATCTCCTGCTTTCCTCTTCTTTTAAACTCCCATTGCTCCCTCCAGGCCCACTTTCCTCTGTACTAGGCCACACTCCTTGTTTGGCGGCACAGTTACAGAAGCCTCATCCTCGGTCTTGGGTATTGCGGCGTGGTTGCAGAATAGGCCACATCTTTAGCCTCGCGTAAGTTGCCCATCCAGTGACTGTCACGGTCTGCCCAGGCTGCGGAGCTGCATATCTGTCCTGCTTTAGTTTCTCTGTTTTGCTTTGATCCATTCCTGGATTTCCTTTTGCTGTGTTCTATTTTCCATTCCTTGTTTCTGCTCCAGCTCTTTGCTTCAGTTCTGTTTCCTTTATTAGGTGTGCCCCACCTGTGTGTTCTGTTTGTCTCAGTCTGCAGTCTAAGGTATGTCTCAGTGCTATATGTTTGGTTTCCATGTTTGGTTTGTTTTGTACCTCTGTCAGCAGGGATTAGCGTTAGGACCCACCGTCATTGGAGTACTTTGGCCTAGTGGTGGGCTAAGCATACTATGGCCATATCATGTGACGGAATCTCCAATAGTTATCATTAGTCCTAGGCTAGTTTCTGTATTCATGTGTGTCAGTCTGTGATGTATCCTGTGGGGTGTCCTTACCTGTCCTGTCTGTATCCCCGGTTCTGGGATGTCCTGTCTTGTTCATATCTTGTCTGGTTATGTTTATTCCTTGTCTTGTGCCACTTATCGTGTATATCTTATATCATGTTTCTTGCCTGGTCTCCCTTTCCCTTGTTTGTTATATGTCTGCTATATTACCCTTTGCCTAGCTTCCATTCTCCCAGCCTGCAGCATCCTGCACGTAATTCATGTGTTATGCTTTATGCCTGCTCCAGGATGCCTGCAGGATATCTTCATTCTGGACTTCATCCGCTGCCATATCAGGGCGCTGGTGTTTGGCTGCACAACCCTAGGTGCTCAACTCCTGGGTGAGTGTGGTCGCCCTGCAACCAGGCCCTGTCTACTCCACTGCTGCATCGTGACTCCTGCATACAATCTTCGGGCGCGCTGGGTCCTCTGTCATCCGTATGGACCCAGTCCGTGACAGTGACGCGATTGAACTGTAGTTGGTGGGGGGCATGTCCTGCTACCCGATGGTCCATCCTCATTGACTAGGATGCCTGTTTTGCTGTAGAGTGTCTCTGCTAGTCCTGCTCTGTATGATGTGATAACCTACAACTAGTGGGACCCTTCTACCTACAGCCCTAAATAAACTGTGCTCTCCGTTCAGTCAGTGCTTGAGTGTTGTCAAGCTGTTGTATCCTTGGTAGTTTCTTACCCTCACTTGAGCCTGCTTGACCTCCCAACTTTTGACCTCTGGCTTGCAACCTGGATTTTCCTGTATATGTCCTGTTCCTCAACTTCAGCTTGTTAGCCCATTGTGATTCTTTTCTGCCTGCCTTGACCCTCAGGACTGATTATAGACTTTGGTGTTCTGGATTGCCTGTGTCTGGGTGTCTATACCTTCTCCATTAATGCTCCCAACCCAGTCCCTACAGACATACCGTATTTGCTCGATTATAAGACAAGGTTTTTTCAGAGCAAATGCTCTGAAAAATACCCCTCGTCTTCTAATCGGGGGCGTCTTATAATCAGACCTTAAATAGAGGTCTGACTATGAGACTAGATCCAAGTCCCCGCACCGCTGCCAGGGACCTGGATCCCTTCAATTCTCCCCATGCTTAACAACTCCCAACCCACACCACACTTACCGGTGCTTTCCAATTTCCTGCCTGTATACCGGCAGGCAGCGGAGTTGCACGTCCACACGATCCGCCGTAAGACACTACGCTGCAGCGGCAAGAGAGGTGTGGCTAGCAGCTGGATTGTCTGCGTCCAGTCGCGCCAGGACTTCCCGATCTGTCAGAGATCAGAGTTCCTGCACCGCTGCCAGTGCGATCGGCGAACTCTGATCTGAGAAAAAAATATTTTTCTCAATCATAGCTTTTCATTAAAAAAATGTAAGCGTTTACATGAATAACATTTACCGGTAAAACTTTTTCCTTCATAGGTCGTGTCTTATATTCAGCGCTTATCTTTTTTTGACCTAAATTAATATTCAGATATTTTTTTCCAGAGCATTTGAAGCAGCCGCTTAATGATATGGAATTTTGTTTTCGTGACGTGCTGGATATTCTGGTCCAGATATTGTGTCAATTTGTGATGAATGCTGCCGACATTGATGTTATATTGCAAGGAGCGGTCTTTGAACTACAGAGTGATATAGAGGCCTAAGGAAGTTCTAAATGAGACAAACATTTTTTTTGAGGGGTAAACTGTGCAATTTCCAAAAAGTTTCCACAGTGTTGGGAGAAGGGATAACATTTTTTTCATGTCATTTTGTCACCTCATACTTGGTAGAATCTGTTTGTGGATGGGTGAGTTATTGGTTAGGACAAAGGCACAACCACCTCTACATAGTGAACAGAGGTGATTTTCACTTATCATTTACTTGCAACTAAAACTATACAGTTAAATAAAAGCATTCCAACTAGCATTGTATAAGCATCATGGGAACTTGAATACAGATATCTGATATATACATCCATTTCAGGTATATCACCTATTTACGTAATTAATATAATTAATATAATTTGGTTTGGTATCTTATGATTCTGCGTTACAACAAAAATTAATCTTATATAGATTTTCAATCCATGTAATGATAACACACTATTAGACAGATAATCTACAGATGCAATTCTAAAACAAACCAGCAGAGGACATAAGGTCCACAAGAATAATGAACATGCTGCTTTAATGGAATATGTTTTAGGTCTCACATTTGAAGTCACATTGAGAATTTGATGATAATAATTACTTAAATGATTATACATACAAATATGTATATTTACACATGCAAAATTAAATGCGTCAGACAACAGATAAGGTATTTCTCCTCACTATACCTTTTTTTGTTTTTGAACATTCAGCCTTAGTAAGGAATGTGGTATAGTTCAACACAGTATTGTAGGGATTTTTCATTACTGGGTACTTAAAAAAACAAATGTCAATACAGGATAATTAAATGCCTACAGAAGTATTACAAAATGTGTAATGCCTGCAGGTATTAAATGTGTTTTAATTTGCGCAACTGCAATAAGATATATTTGGATAAAATCAATACTGTAATTAGTGCTGCATCAATATTAGTATATCTATTAATATATTCATACTAGCAGATCACAGATCATTTTGAATGCGTGCCAATGTCCAGATTAAGTTGGACAAATAAACCACCTTAATATAAAGAAATACAAATAAAAGAAATGGTAAAAAGAAGCTTTGAGCAGCCTTATTTTGGCAAACTTCATCTCAAAGTTATCCCCATGCATTATGAACAGCAAACCTTGGAATGTTTCATTGACAAAAAGGACTGAATTGGTCTTGCATAAAACAGAGACATTAGATTTAAAGAAATATAATTTATAACCATGGCTAGATTTTCCCCTAGACAACCTAGAGACATGCACAAAAGCGCCACTGGATGCAAAAGAAAGGAACTTAACTTCAACCTACTTATTTCTACCTATCTCTGATCCACCTTGACCTTGTCCTAATAAAAAAGGAAAAGCTGATCTTGGTATCTGGCGATGGCTACAACTAATTGTAGTGAATAAACCTCACAATGACCTATATTTTCCAGGTTGTAGATATGGTACATGGTTGATCGTTGACATGACTATATTATCTTTAGGCACCTAAAGTGATTTTTTAACTTTATAAATACTTATATGGGTAAAGCATTTGCATTTGTACTTTGTGTCCTATTTCATAAGAACACCAAAGGTGCATGCTATACAATAAATTTCAGTTGACCTCTCCTGTTTCTCATCTATTTAATCCAATAAAATGCAATTGTCCCCGAGATTCCTATTTAAATCCTTTGATTTCTTTTTTTTTACTCCATTGCAGCTCCTCGACTATGATCCCTTTTGTTCTACTTTTTTTGTGGACTTTTTACACTTTATGTAAATGTATATAATGCGCATTGGTTAGGAAAGGGTAGTACAACTTGATTTTTTCAGGTTGGCATATTACTGAGCTCAGCCTTCCCCTATCCAAGCTCAACAAAACAGCTGTAATTATGTTTTGGTGCTATTTAAAGTCCATTAAACTGTAACTACAATTTAACATCTAACATTGACATGTAAACACTTTCTACAATGTTCACTTAAATGTTACACACTCATGTGCTGCAATTACCCAGCGAAATATGGTGAGCTCATTTTATTATCCTGCCAGTGAGATTTCTATGATAATCCACTTAAAATAATAGCTGCAAAAGAATGATTACTATGATGAACACATGCACTTTCTTTCCAATTGTTGGAAGTATTAACCCCTTAATGACAAAGCCTGTATATGTTCGGGCTCAAAATGCATTGTTTTCAATGGGTTGTCCTTAAGGGGTTAAAAGGCAATGTCCAAGTAATTGACATATATATGCAAATAGTTATGACATGTACTGTATTTTGAACATTTCTTTAGAGTACCAGAAGCTGGAAGAATCTGTATATTGTTAATATTTACCTACAATGTGAACTCAACATTCAGTTAACCCATGATTTTCTACTTATATTTGATCAGCCAGCATTTATTGAGTGCAGAATGTGGGACCCACTGAGTGCTGTAATAAATTGGTGTGGTTGCTGCCAGTGACATTCATTGTCTGTGTGGCAGCCAATCACAGGCTCTTATGACACAAGCATAACTTAAGTTGCAGTATAAAAGTACACATGGAAAATACATGCTTTGTCATTGCTAGTCCCTCTCTTTTTCACTTCAAATTTCTAGTATAAATATATATTGGCTTATTAACCCCAAAAGCCAATTAGCAATAGTAATAAAAAAAAACCAAAAGTCTGACCTAAATAAGAACATGATACAATTCAGTAAGTGTGCTTATATCTGCCTCTGCATCCTGATAGCTTTCAGCCTGGTGGATCTGATTGCCAGCAATCAAGCAACTGATAAAGAGACCTTGTGCAGTGCATGTACCTGGAGACAGAACAGCAAGTCTTCAAGATTAGAAGCTATAAAGATCCAGATCCTTAGCAAACTTCGTCTGGAACAAGCACCCAATATCAGCAAGGATGCTATCAAACATCTTTTGCCCAAAGCTCCACCATTAGAAGAACTGATTGATCAATATGATGTCCAAGGCGATGACAGCAGTGAAGGATCTTTGGAAGAAGATGATTACCATGCCACCACTGAAACCATCATCACAATGCCCACAGAACGTGAGTAAAGATTGTGGGGTCTTCTTACACAGAAACCCCCCAGTTAACTTCAAGCACAAAAGCAGCAAAATGAACTTTTCTCCTCTTCTTTTGAAATAGACAAGCTGTTGGCCACTGTGCTTTTGGGAGGGGAATGCATAACATTTTTCCTTACATTGTAGGATGTTTGAAGTTTCAGTAGATTTGAGTGGAATGCTTGTTCTGAGTATCATGGCTTAAATTGCATACATGGAAATTATATTTAGCTTGCTTGTGAAAATGATTTTAAACTAGATTGGTGGTGATCACATATTTATGTTGGATACTATTTTTAGAGAGCCCAGCAGTTGGTCTGACTTAATGACTGAAAAGCCAGGCCTATATTGTATTGCAATGTTGCAGATCCAGGCCAAATACACAGTTTAGTTTAACGCTTTCAATGCCATTTGAGTAAGGAAAATAGTTTTAACATATTTCTGCCACTAGGCACTGCCATTGTGATTATGCAGAGAATGACTTGGTTGCAATCAAGAAGCAGGTAACAATTTACTGTCCATGCCTATAATAAAAGTAAAACAAGAAACATTGCTCTCTGAAAAAAACACCCTTTTGTACTTTTATTATAGGCATGAACAGTAAATTGTTACCTGTTGTATTTGTAAATCATTTTAAATTGTATGTTACTGTTTCTTGATTTCATTCAAGTCATTTTCATAGAGATGCATGGTTCCTGATAAACCTCTAAAGACAGAAGATGTGCAAATATGATATCATGCAAAAAAACAAAAGAAACACGTTATGGTTGAATTCAACCATACTTAATATTTACATTTGGGGTTTTGCAAACTTTGCTTCAAATCATCAGCTGGAAGTATATTGAATGGTGGTTAGGGTGTTGATTTCGGATTTTGGATTCACTTCTCGCAGACCATATAAATGTCCCTCTCTGACATAGTATTTTACAGCACTGAGCAACACCTGTCTTGCAAAGAGGGTTAAATAAATAATATTATATGCCCATAGCTGCAATGTCAACATGGACTCTGTGGCATATATAAACTGAATTAGTCAGTGGCAAGGGGTGTTATGTTAAAAACCTCCAAAACACTGGTTTTAATTTTCATGGCATATAACCTTTTTCCCTTCAAAAACTTCTGCTATGAAACAACATTTCACTGTGTAGATGATGTATTGGTAGGGTTAGCCTAAAAAGAGTTGCTCAGCATCTCAAGTTCTTTAAATCCAACCTATTATAAGGAAATATGTCTCTTTGTGCTTTTCAATGCATTGTAGGATCACAGTAGATTTTAGCGCCCATTTTATTCCTGGTAATCAATTTCCCCTGATTCCAGTCTTTCCTTTTTATAAATCCCAGTAGTCTATCTACCTCAACAAAGCAACACACCTGGGGGCACCCTTTTCACGCTCATGACGGAGTTGAGTTTCTGGTAGAAGGAAATAAATAAAATCATTACATTCTAAGCAATAAAGAATAAGACAACTAACAGGTGTGTGATAGTATTCTTGGCTTAGTTGAGTCTGTATGTGCAGAAATAAGAATGGTAAATATATCTTTAAGGACAATTTCAATGTATACATTGCATGATTATGTAATTATATGAAACAAAGTTACTCTACATAGTCATGCTTAAAAATACATTACATGACTGCTTCACATTAATAGACCATAGTAGACCAGTACATGTGTTCACCTAAGATCATCGATATGACTCACCTGCAATCATATAGAGGCTTCTTTAGAAAACACTCGAAATATGGGAGCAATGGCCAAAAACTGGTGTTAAACCATGAGCCAAGGCATGCATGATTTATAGACCCATTGTACAGTGCTACGGAATATGATGGCGCTATATAAAACAATAAATAATAATGTATGGTATAAGCAGGAAGAATCTGAATGTAGGTGCACAGCCCAATAGAATTACCATGATCTGTTAAGTATGAGCTCTATTATTTGTATTTCATGAACTGATTGATATGTTATGATCAGCTTAATGTGATCTATACATGATGCCATCATCTCTTTCTTCAAACATTCATTCCTCTGGCATTTGGTGCTAAGATGAACAGGAACAAATTGTAAGAATATACTTTGTGAAGGACTTAAACAAGTTGTCTTACTTGTTCTGGTCATGCAGAAATGAATTAGAACATTAAGTAATTTAGTTAGTGATTAACATTGGGTTACTGCAGTATTCTGAACAACATAAATAGTTTTAAGTTGGAAAACAAAACATAATGAAATTGTTAATTACTGTATATTTGAATGATGGTTAAAAATGAATGAGATTTAGAATTACACATGCAAAGGAGTCAATAAAAAAAAGCAGACGTTATTCAAAGTTAACCATCAGAATTACTTTTTTGTAGCTCTTTGTCAAGTATATCGCCACTTACACCAGCATTAAATTGCATCTATAATGTGCATTAAACTAATCTGAATATTTATTTTGCTTATAATAAAGCTAGACCATTCCAATAAAATAAAAAACTGCAGTAGTTTTAGGTGATCAACCAGGTTAATAAATATAAGTATATAATTGGCTGAAATATCAACAAAATGCTGCATCACTGCCCTTTTGGCATTATATAAGTTAAAAATATGAATATATTAAATATGGAATTATATATATATATATATATATAATATATATATATATATTACACACACAGCTATATAGGAAACATCAGTTTACAATCTAAAGTCTTTGGTAAGCTTTCAATTGCACATGTATTAATAATGCATTTAAATGCATTCCTATTTCTCATAGACATATCTACAGGAAACTTTGCTTCTATTAGTTTGTAAATTGTACACACATATGTGTTACTGATTTTTAAGGAAATTATGGTTCCTCAACATTTGTTTGACTGGAGGAATTAAAATGCAGTTTTTACATGAGTACTGGAGAAGCTATGCCCACATAGCTATTGGCACAATGAGGATACTCACATGGCACCTGGGTTACACAAAGAAAAACTTATCAGGAACAAAACAGGTCTCCAGCATATGCTTTTTGTAAAGAGGAGATAAAATGCCAAAAGGTGTATAAAATGCTAAAACACATGGTCATGGTCTAAAACTAGAGGGCTGGAGAGTGCTAGATAGCTAGAATGGCCTTCAAACAGAATAGGTAAGGGTCGCCATTGTAAATAAGTTTATTAAATAAGTAGAACCCTATTTTGGATGCTGAGCAGGAACCTAATATGATTTTAGGTTTTTAATAACAGATAGAAACATGTGAAGGCCAGATTGGCCATTCTGTACTTATCTGCCATTGGAAGTTTCTATTCAATGTTTGTGTCATCCAATATCATCCAGGAATCTGTCAATTGCATGTAATATTATACTTTGTTTCATTAGTGGTACTGGTATAAGTAGTATAAACATCTAACTTTTTTTTTTACTACAGCTGATTCCTCAACTACAGATAAACCAAAATGTTGCCATTTTAAATTCAGCTCCATAATGCAATACAATAAAATTGCAAAGGCCCAACTATGGATATACTTAAAGCCGGTTCAGAAACGTACAACAGTATTTGTACAGACCTTCAGACTCCCTAAGGTACCGAATGAGAACACAAGGCCTACTGGAATCCGCTCTCTGAAGCTGGAGATGAATCCGGGCCCTGGGACCTGGAAAAGCTTAGATGTTAAAGCAGCCCTGCAAAACTGGCTAAAGCAACCCGAACCTAGCATAGGCATTGAAATCAAAGCATCTGATGAAAATGGAAAGGAGCTTCCTGTAGCGTACCGTGGTTCAAATGATGACGGACTGGTAGGTGATGCATGCTGTCAAATTATTGATATTTTATTGATATGTTATTGTCCGAAACATTAAACTTCACTTACATTATTTCAACCAGACAATGAAAATGCTTCACCATTAATATGGTGGTGCTTTTGAACCAAGATGAAATCAATATTATAAGTCCTTGGAATGTGCAATAGTTATATATATTTATAGTATGGTTGAGAACTCCATCAAGTTCAACTTTTGAAAATACTCCTAACTACACTTATCCTGATTTAAGCAAACAAAAATCCCTATAAACATCATTCCAATTTAGCCCAGAAAAATCTTAAGCAATGAAAAGGCAGCCAGGGGTCAGGATTACAAAAAAGTACAAAGTAAAATACAATTTACAATAAAAAGTTAGTAGCGTGATAACAAACTTTACTGTTCATGTATAAATATGGGAATATGTTATGTAACGGAGAGCACTGAGCAATTATCTTCATAAACACCAATATGTTGGCATTGGGATCTAAAGGATTGGTATATGTTTCAAGTCAGGGAGGTGATGACAAGCAAAAGTATATTCTTACACAAAAAAGGTTATACACTTTTTTAAAAACAAACATAAAGTGTATTAGAAAGCATAACTAAGGCTAATCCGGAAACAGGTGTCTAGGTTACAGATCAGTTTAATGGGAACCCATCGACTTCACTATGCTGCTACTACTACTAGGAGTAGCTGCACATTCCACAAAATTCTCAACAGTAAACTCATTTACAGCTGGTCACCACACGTTTGCAGGAGAGCTCCCACCATTTTTTGTTACTTCACTGGCAAAGTAGAGTAAAATAAGTTAAGAATTAAAAAAAATACATGGCCTCAAACAACTTACAAATGGCAAAATGATTGCCCACCAAGATGACAGATCCAAAATGACTGATTAATGTACTTGATTGAAAAATCCATAAAATTTAATAAATGTCTTCAAACATATTCTGTTATAATCATTTATCTTTGCTTTTTTTCAATCAGAATCCATTTATTGAGGTTAAAGTTATGGATACCCCGAAAAGATCCCGTAGAGATTTCGGCCTTGACTGTGATGAGCATTCCACCGAATCTCGGTGCTGCCGCTATCCACTGACGGTCGATTTTGAGGCCTTTGGCTGGGACTGGATCATTGCACCAAAACGATATAAAGCCAACTATTGCTCTGGTGAATGTGGAATTGTCTTTCTGCAGAAATATCCCCATACTCATCTTGTTCAACAAGCTAACCCAAGGGGCTCTGCTGGCCCCTGCTGCACACCAACAAAAATGTCCCCGATAAATATGCTATATTTCAATGAAAATGAACAAATCATTTATGGAAAAATTCCAGCAATGGTCGTAGATCGTTGTGGATGCTCATAAAGGAACATTGTGAAATGCGAAGCTGAGTTTTCCTGCTTTATAATTACATAAACTTTTAAAAGTTGTTCATTAAGCTAAGGAGTATCCCACAATTCAGGGCTACAGTTACACCGAGATAACATGAACTTCAGCAAGAGGACATCAGGTATTACTATAACTGGTGATATATGCACAAAAATTAATAATAAATTCTGATGCAAAAGTTCAGAAATCTGGAGGACAATTATACAGTTACATTCATTACATTTTAACAGGTAGACTTCAAGAAAATATATTTTTTAATAGAGGGCTATTTTTCAATAAAACTGTAAACATTGACACACTTGTAAATTTCTTGCTGCACAAAAAAGTTTGTAGTACCCTTTTTTGCTTTTAATTGGAACACAGTAAGAATAATGTGGATTGATTGTTCAAAATAGTAGATAATTGTGTGTGTAGCTTAACTTATACATAACTTTAAAACTAATTTTCAACAACACATTACATCACATTATAAAAGGGACGCCTTAATTGTTTCTATGTGCAATTTGGGTGCAAAGTTTGAAAAGCACACTTATCAATATAGCAAACAATGGAAAGGCCTACTCTGCAGGTACGTTGTATTAGGTGCTATGGTGATGAGACCATTTTAAATCTTTGCCCTAGAATCCTTTTTCGTTTTGGGTCTATGGGTATGACTTGGGCAGAAAAGTCATACTCACTATAGGGGTTTAGCTCGGATCTTGTGGTTCCTCAAAATATTTAGCATCTATTTTTTAGGAGGTCTATTTGGCTGCAGTACCTTTGTTATTTGTGGCGTGCAAGAAATATAAATCCTAAACAATTTCTGTCTAGAAAACCATGCAATAAGCTAAAAACATACAGGGAATATTTACTAAACATGTGTCTTGCATCACTAGTTTAATGTCTGCTCTAGTTGCAATTATACAATTCCACAAATACCTGAATAGGTAAGATTTGTAGGTGCAGTGAGCGAAATCATCTTAGGCACATGCCTAGTGTTAAATCTTGTCTCAATGGGAAAGCATTTAAAGTGTGAGTATGGGCACTCCCAAAACAAGTGGACTCAAGCACTCACCAGCTCACTTTGATAATTTGGTTTGGTGAACTCTTAAGAGGGATTAAGCAGAAAGTGAGTCCTAGTAATGTTACTCGGCTCAAACCTAACACGATCAGTCACATTTACAAAATACTACGTTTCACAGTGTAGTGAAAAGCAACGTGTTATGGATTACAATAGGCGATGGATATTAAAAACCGAAATGATGTCTATACTAGGAGGAACCATCATTTGATGGTGTCTATCTTGTGTGATAGCAAAACAAAAGGTACAAGATATAAATGATGACATTTATAATTTAATTATGTGAAAAGCTCTAAAGGAAACTAGGAGAAATGATTAAATCAAACTAAAGTTTTACTGTGTATATACCCTTAAAAAGATGTCCCAAAAAATACATTAAAAAGCCATCTGTTCAATAACACAGCATTTAGTAGCTCCTGAATAAGTCTATAGTTTTTGTTTTTTTAAATATAATAATGCATTATTAATATGATATTTGTGAGATTAATTTGAAAGAGCAACATTTCATTTCCAATAAATTCAGTTTTGATATAAGTTTATTTGTATTTTGTATTGTCTATGTATGTAATCCGTCCAATGATCACCACTGCATGAGAAAACATTGTTGTATTGTCTTTGTTTTGTAACTACCTAAAACAGGCCTCCTCGTATAATTTAAAATGGATGAGATTTTTTTTTGTACTGTGCAGATCAAGTTCTTCGTTCTTATACATTTTTGTGAAAAAATGTTTCTTATGTTAACATAATGACTACACTGCATTGTTTTGTAAATAAACAGAACATTTTTTACAGTTATTTAAAAAAATGTTCTGTTTATTTACAAAACAGTTATATATATATATATCTGACAATTCTGTATTGTATCAGAAAAATATATAAATAAATGGATATGCTTCCAAATTCATGAATAGTAATTAATTATTCCTGTTTGGATCAAATTATTGCATACAAGGTACAAAACATGCAAATCGTACATGAATATTCTAAGCGTTATTTAAAATAAAAAAATATGTAGGTACAACCACAAAATATTGAAATTATGACTGCATTTAGAAGTATCTGAACCACTGCAAAATGTGTAGGTGTGAAGTTTATGTATCTTTTTTTTTTATAATATACCTATTTTCTGCTGTCGTATCTTCCTCATTTTTCTTTATATTGTTTCACTTCCCCAGGAATTTCTTTGGCACATACCATCCATTCCACTTATTTTTGGTTTTAGAGCATATTGCCTTCCTTTTGCTAGAGCATGCACAAGGAGTAGGACTGGGAAAATACAAAACGGTACCTGTTTCCAAATGTTTTAGTGCTCCCTTACTTGTTATTTTCTAATGTTTTTGTTAATTTTTTATGGCGTATCTTTGATTTGTACAACATACTATTGTAATAAAATACAATAGTACCAAATATAATAAAATAGTACCACATATAATAAAATACTTTGCAGAAGTTGGACATATTGATTAAAATCTACATTTAATATTGCATTAACTTGCGAGCAAGCGAGGTTTCTTCGCGTAAGTGTATTATAGGGTATTCTGTGTCACCACAGATTTGATGGTCATCTTAAAAGACTTAAGAAACAAGTATTATAAAATGTTTACTTTTGCAGATGACCACAAACTCTATGCAATGTCACAGATTTAATATTGATAAATGTAAAGTTAATTATGAGCTAAATGGTGTCTGATTGGGGAATTTATCACTTAAAAAAGTAATTTGGGGAAATTATTTGACTCAGTGACCATATACAATGTCAATCAGCAGCTGGTAAAGCTAATTACTACCAAACATCCAAAAGGATAGCAATGCAAGATGTTAAAATGTGATTATGTGAGTTTACTAGAAAAAGCTATTGCCTCACATAAACATATGTAACTCTTATGTCAGGGATGAAACCTCATAAGGAAATGTTGCAGGCTAAGATTATAATGATTTATAAGGACGGTAAAGATCCAGCGCACTGTGGGAGCTACGGGCCTATTTAGTTAACAAACATAGCCATGAAACTTTATTAAAACATTTTGGCAAAGAGTTTGGGCAAATTCCATCCATCCAGGTGGGGTTTATTATCCAGATAATATTGGGAGGGTGGTAAATGTGGTAGCTAGGAAATCAAATACTCTATTATTTTCACTATGCTGCTGCTATACGTCTGCATGGGGGTATACAGGGGATACCGGTAGGAGATATTAACTATAACATCTGACTTTTTGGGGACAATATCCTGCTGACCTTAGCCACCCCCTTAGTTTCACTGCCCAATCTGCAAGATTTATCACTAATCTCTAGCTATAAAAAAAACCATAAATGTGAGGCCTTCTATCTCTCGCTCGTCAGCTATGGTAGACACTATCCACCAACGCCATCCTTTTCAGTGGAAAGCAGATAGCATCCGGTACTTGGGTATAGAACTCATGGCAAGGTCTCTACAAACAAACTACCCTCTTTAATCACTCTTTAATCCTGTCATGGTCCACCTCAAAGTCATCAAGGACTTGCAAATCTCTATAATGCAGTTCATCTGGAACAATCACAAACCAGATAAAAAAAGAGATTGTGTTCCTCCCAAAGGATACAGGGAGGCTGGTGATACCGAAACTACGTACTTTTAGCAGCTCGGCTATCACAGCTTTCTGCGTGGCCTTACCCACGGGGTACAATACACTGGGTAAACATCAAACACCATCTTAAATGCAACTGCCTTCAGGTGGCGGGAACAGGACTTTATGACTATTGGCTCCTTAACCAATCAAGGAGTGATGGTGCCTTTTGATACAGCAGATACCTTATGCCAAGATATTCACATATCTCTAGCTCTTTGTGGGCTCCACGTCAGTTAAGTATGATTCTCCTGACCTTTGAGAGACTGTACAGCATGAAAATGAGGGATTCGCACATGGTCTCACACCTTCACATGCATATTTTAGCACACCAAGGAATGTTATCCCCAGCTTCAAATCTACATGAGCGGCAGACCTATGGACGGAGATATCAGGCAAAGATTGTTGCAAAGTACTCCATGTCAGCCCCAGATGGTGTGACCACCCTCTCAGTCAGAACACCAGAGGGAGGGGGAGGAGATGGATACTACCCTGTCCCCCTTCACTCTGGTGTATCTGAAGGGGGATCAGGTACTGAGAGTTGGAGGGAATCAGGTGCTAGGGGGCAGACTGCTCATTTCCTGCCCCTATATAATCCCCACAGACCTCTCTCCCAGTGCTTCTTAGTTGAGCTTCGTACTCTGAAGTACTGTCTCTTGTTCCCTACTCCTTATACTGATTCCATGGATTTCTGACCGTTGCTTTGTCTCCTGATTCTGCTGTCTGCTGCCTGCCTTGACCTCTGGACCGTGACCCCAACTACTCACTTGGATTTGCCCCTTTATTACTGCGTTACTGGACTGTGTGGTGGCACCTGCGCTCCGCTCCGCTCCCCCCATCTGACACTCCAGAATGTTCATAGCCTCACTGCATGTTCAATTTTCAAAGGCCCAATAAAATAATTTCATGGTGGTACCTAAAACTGCTAAAGGTGTTTCCAGGGACAACTGACCAGTGCTTACATATTGTGGAGATAGAGGGGCCTATTTACACACATGGAGGACATGTATGAAAATTGCTCCACTGTGGAAATATGTCTTTAATTTGTTATCCAAGGCTCTGCAAGTCAGATCCCTCTACAACGGTTGTCCTACTGATGCTCAAGACAGATAATGTAAAGCTGGGAAAACACCTCTTACACTGAGTATGTGCTGCTACAACACTGCCCGTCGGGTGTCATTGTGTCTGAAAACATTCTAGGCCTATTTGTGATACAGAAAATCACCACTACACTGAAGGATATGCTACCTAAATTCCTGACCAAGTGGGCAACATGGCTCACCCTCACTAATCTCAAGAGCTACTTACCAGCATTTGTCAATCTATAGGATGTCTCTCTTCATCTTTTCTTTCCTTCTACCTGGTTTTCTTCCTTTTATATTTTATATTTAAGGTTTACAAATAATATGGTTTTATCTACCCAAACTTCCTAGAAGTTAAGATGTTTTTTTTATAACTGATCAATAACTTGCCTCACACCACAGCTTGATAGCTTTGCAAGTGACCTTCTGCGTCTGGATGATTCCCGGATAGAGCCGTGGGATTCCATTCACGTTCACAATTTATGTTGGAATTGTGTCCATAGGTTTCTACCCACTGTATGTAACATTTACGAAGGGGGGCTATGTAGACAATGTTCTTTTTTTTATTGCTTTATATTTGAAAGTATACTTTATGTGCTGCATACATAATGGAAAACTAAATAAAATCTTTAAACAAAAAAAATGTCATTATGCCTCTGTACAAACTATTGCTCATCCCTGATTTTGAGTATGCAGTTTGGCTGTGGCCATCAGTTTATAAGAAAGTTGTGACTTGTTAGGAAAGAGTACAAGCAATAGCAACATAATAAATAACATTACTTTAGCTATGATAAGTGTTTAAATATGATTTTCTCACTCTAGAAGGTGCCTATGAGCTGACCTCATCAGTATGTACAAATACACCTGAAGTCCATATGAGGACCTTGCAAGGTAAATCTTTACCTTGCAGTCCAAATAGCTAACAAGTGGACAAAGTTAGAAGAGCCACAGCTCCATCTTAACCTTCATTCAGTCTCCATTTGTTCAGTATTCCTTTTTTTCACACATAGTATGCTGATGTCACCGTGTCTGCTGCTTGCACACCTGAAGTGTCAGTGCCCTCCTGGCTTGTTCTCTTTTGCTTTCTGTGTCTCTTGGTTTAACCCATGGCTTGCTCATAAATGTTTCCTTTACCACCTTGATCCAAAGGTTTTCTGCTTTATTCGCTCCAGCCCTTTTGAATTGTGATGTATTTCCTGACCTGTTTAGGACTGTTATTTGGCTTTGTTGCTTCTGATCCAGTATTGCCCTCTTGCATTACCTCTTGGTCCAGCATCTGGTTGCTGATTTGACTGTGAGTTTACAATTCTCCTGGGACTCTCATTAGTCTTTTGACTTGGCTTCCTGGTTTACCACTTGGGTGCCATTTTCATTCACTGCCTTTATGGATTGATCCCAGACATTAGCTTCTCCTACCCATAACTTATTATAACCTTCCTGATCCTGGTCAAGGTGAGGCTGCTGCACAGGCATCAAACGTGGTGGTTCAAGTTTTGGGGAATATGGTGTAAGATTTTGCTGCGCCAACTAAAGTTATCATAGCTACTCACAGGCAATGTCTTTTCTATGTGTTCAACTGGGTTGTATGTTTATCATAGTTTTGCGTCTTAGTTCATAGGTTGCTTTTTACCCTCATTATCAACGCATATGTCTAAGGCTGCAACCAAATTTACCTTGGTAGATCTGTGTGTCAAACCTTGTGTGAACACTTTTAAGGATTGATTTTTTTTTAGATTAAACATGCAGCCAGTCATACATATTTGTATTGGATCATAAAAATGAAGAATACCTGGATTTAAATGCATCGTATGGTATCACACTTCTTAAATGGGCCTGCGCCCCAAAGCCAGAACAAGGTAAATGACTGAACACATAAACATTCAATTAGATTTCCTTTAAATGACAAAGCAAGCTGTTGGAAGCATTTTTCCATTTACAATAGCTCTACATGTCATGTATGCAAACAAAATCTTTATTTTACATGAAATAAATCTGACTGACTATTCTCAGTGAGTTATTTTGATAAATGGAAATATGAACTCACTTTTGGCTTCAAACAAAACGTGCTGTAATGAGAGCAAATATCTGACGGTTACGTTTATTGTCTATGTGGCAGCCAATCATTGGTTCTGATGACACATGCGTAACTTAAGTTGCAGTATAAAAGTACACATGAACTACACATGATTTATTACTGTGACAGGCTCCTCTTCTGTCACTGACCGTTCACATAAGGCTGTTGGACTTCAGTAGAGCACTTCTAGAAAGACAGAAGATAACAACAAAGCTGTATACTTCATGAGATCATGACAAAATTAAATAAGCATACTTATATTTGCCTGTGCTTACTAATAACACTTAGTCCAGTGCATCCGAATGACCCCCATCAAGCAACTGATAAAGACGACTTGTGCAGTGAATGTACCTGGAGACAGAATAGCAAGCCTTCAAGGTTAGAGGCTATAAAATTGCAGATCCTTAGCAAACTTCGAATGGAGAAGCCACCTGATATCAGCAAGGAAGCTATAAAGCAAATTTTGCCAAGAGCTCCACCATTACAAGATTTAATAGATAGGTATGATGTCCAAAGGGACGAAAGTAACGACGGGTCTCTTGAAGATGATGATTACCATGCCACAACTGAAACTGTTATCATCATGCCTACAGAGCGTGAGTATATCATGAATAAGAATGATGTCCACTTTGCATGGATCATCACAAAAGGACATTTCTTGAAGTCTTAGTTACAAAGGCTGGTTTAACACTTGCCTGTACATAAGTTCCCTTCAAATGCTGATAATGCTATCTTAACCAGCTCTTTCAATATTTCTGTCAATTCAAAATATGTGTGCATTAGTTAATGCTGAAAGGTACTTGTACTAACTGTGCAAATCATGGTACCATTTTTTGAAAAAAGGATGTCATTGTGCATAAGTTTATATCTTTGCGCAATAAATATTATATAAATGTTTAATGCAAAGTCCAAGGAGTATACACTGGTTGTGCATAAAACTGCCATTTAGATGAACTCTATCCGAACTCTGCTTCCTAAAAATATGTTAATTTTAGCTGTATTTGAGTCATTGCTTGATCTTGTTTAGGTCAATTATGGGCTTGATCTATGTCTAGTAATACCTTATGAATTTAGTAAAGATCTCGATCAACTGCCCTTTTTTACATGGTATTTAACAAACCTAAAAAACCTACTTGGATGCTAGCCGTGCAATTTGTCACACTTCATAAAAAGTTTGCATTTGCAGCAATTAACCCTTAAGAAAAAGATGTTTGCAATCTAAAGCACCTACTGCTACTTCAGTCTGTGTGATATGTGTTAGTGCTAGAACTAGTTATGGTTTATAAAAAGTATATAATACATATATAATATCGTACTTTCTAAATAATGCATTTCCTTTTCCTAAATTGCTAAAAAAAAAAAAAAAAAAAGAAAACACGGCTAGTTAACATCAAACATAAGGTATATGAGGTATATCTAAATTTTGTTCTGCAATGAGTTTTACTTAGAGGCATAAAAATGATTACATGATGACACACAAATAGATAATATAATTGTATACTAACGGAGAACCTTATTATAGTGCAAAATCAATAGTTTACATTTAACATAGCAAAATAATGTAATTAAATAAAAGCTGTACTGAACACAACTGTAAGAAATGTTAAGAGGGAAGCAGCTTTAAATCATATCTTGTTGAGTAATGAGTAGCCTCAGATATGGAATGTAACTCTTATCTTGGCCAGGGATCCAGCTACTTATGTATAATACAAGCAAAGTGATAATGCTTTTCAATCCAAAGCATCTAAAACATAGTGATCCAGTACTAGAATATGCTTCAGCAATGTTTCATTTACATAATGATCATAACTCTTTTTATGATTTTAAATATGAGATGGGCAGCACCAGCTGCTGTGTTGAGCTCCACCACTGCTTAACACTGTCACATAAAAGACAGAACTAGTTTCTTAGAAACAGGTAACTTGATGTACAAGCTGATACTGGAAAACTTCCAGTATCTTTTCTGTTCCCAGTTATAGAGAAGACTGGAACATTTTATGGGAAGTTTCGATAGAGAGACTCTACGTCTCAGGATATCTTTTAGAGTGCAGGAAATAATATGTTAAAACTTAATGACTTTAATTCACAACTGCTAATCTGTGAAACAGCTGCTATCTTTTGTTAACACTTCAAATAATTGTTTTAATGGTCTATTTTATTGTGTTGTATTTTTTTCCAGCTGATTTTCTTATTGAAATGACAGAGAAACCAAAATGCTGCTATTTCAAATTTAGCTCCAAAATTCAAATCAATAAAATATCGAAGGCACAACTCTGGGTTCATCTTAAACCTGTCCAGAAACCCACAACAGTTGTTGTACAGATCTTGAGACTTATTAAGCCTTTGAAAGATGGTACAAGACACACAGGAATCCGAGCGCTAAAACTTGAAATGAATCCAGGTTCTGGAACTTGGCAGAGCATTGATGTGAAAACTGTGCTGCAAAACTGGCTGAGGCAACCTGAATCTAATCTAGGCATTGAAATCAAAGCAACTGATGGAAATGGACAGGATTTTGCAGTAACCCACAATGGAGATGGATTGGTAAGTTTTATGTTCCTGAGAACCATGTGGCTAAGCTGACCCATTAACTTAATTTTATGGTTACATACTTCACTAACTGCGTTACTCAGATGTAAATGGTTTAGACACCGAATTATAGGGAGGTTTAGCATTATTGGCTAATGTGCTAGAATGTTTTTCAACCAGTGGGAAATAGCATCCTGTCATTTCTTTTCTTCTACTGCAAAATATATAATTGGGCATAAAACATGGGACAATGTTAGATGACATTAAATGCTTTAGAGATGGCAATAACTGAGTTGTAACTCATTTTGCTCCTATAACCTTCCTTTACCTGCAAACCAAGAGGCTGCCACTCTTTCCATGACTGCTTGGGCCTGTAGCATCCATACAAATGTCAGTAGAACATTTACTCTTCCCCAATGAGACACAAGACAGGAATATGTAGGCAAGGGCTTGGCCACAGCTTTATTGAACACATATCCATTGCCAGGCCAACTTGAGTCCTTTTAGGCACTGGTAAGGTGACCACAAACTGCAGCTGTGATTAAACTGGGTATGCATTTGTATTCTTCACTGAAACATTGAATAATTAAGACAATAATTAAGACATTGAATAATTAACCATTGCCAGCTGATGGCCAAGTTAGCATGTCAGACAGGTACACCTATCATATTGACCAAGAGCTTCAAACCAGTTGCATTGGCCGCAAATGAAATGGTTAGACTTCTTAGCAATCCATTCTGGGCAGGAAGGTGGTAAACCCTTCTCCCTGCCTGATTCTCAGTGTATATTCCTGCTTGATGCAAAGATGTAAACATTACCAATGAAGGAGGAGGACACAAAGCATTTCTGCATAGGCCCCCAGTCATATCCCCTTTCCCATTGGTCAAGGGGGCCCCATTCTTATTTTCTTTCCGTTTAACAATGCTTGATGTACAATGAAACTCCATTATCAATAGTCTTGGTCAAAGTCAGAATGGGTAATTTTTTATATTCTTTCGTTTTTCAACAGTAATGGCTGCAAATGCATTATAAAATATGGTTCTGTTTTAAACAGTTAGCAGATACTAGTGACAGAGAAATAGAGTGGTTATAAAATGTGTAGCGAACACATATAAATTATTATAACTCCTATGCTATTTGACAAGATTGGAGAACAAATTAAATCACACTGGTAAATACTTAACACCCTAACTCTGTTATTTATTTATTATTTGCATTTTGTATTTTTTTTATGTGTTTTTCTGTGCTAAATACTGTGAAATTGCTCATTTGCTTTGGTTTGGAAATATGATCAGGTGAGGAAATAATATCCAACTAAAGAACATACGTTTACTTCATTATGCTGTTCACTTTAATATCTGCGTACATTCTTGCTTAATTGCATGCCTTGGCTGGCTTTTCTGATTTAACACCTTCCTTCAAACGCTTTAAGACTATACAATGTGGAGAATGTTTGAACAGTATATAAGCATCCACTTGATTACCTTATGAATTTGCTTATTCTAAATACATTTATGAAAGGGGTTTTCGTTGTTTCAACTAACCTGTAACATTTTACCATTAACTATACAAAACAAAAGGCCAATTTGACCCATCTCACAGAAAAAACATGCCTTACAGGACTCTTCATATTTCATACTAAATTACATTACTAAAATTAAACGTGATACGATAACCATGGAGCGCATATATATGGAGAGAAAACACAAAACACTAATAGTAACTCTGTCAATGCAGTCAAAGGAAATCAATAAATTTATTTATTGATTTTCTTTGACTGCATTGACAGAGTTACTTGTTTTTTTCTCCTGAAGAAGCCAGCGTACAACTGGCGAAACGCGTAGAGACTATCTTTCTTCAACGGGGGACTTGGGTTTGCACTGCGTTTTTGCACACTATTCATATATAGCTGTGCCTGGCTGAACTGTAAGTGTATCCAGATCTCCCTCTCCCCCGAATTGTGAAGATACTGCACCATTTGTGGTCTGTTTGTTCTTATAGATGTATCAAGACATTAAACCCTGCATATCCTACTGAACCCGATGAGCCTTTTCTATTCAATCAGTTTGTGAGTGCAACTTACCCCCCTCCCCTTTTTTTATTTTTTGTGTTTACTTGCTACACCATTAGTGTTGTTTTGTGTTTTCTCTCCATATATATGCGCTCCATGGTTATCGTATCGTGTCTTTTGAGCACCTGAGGAAGAGTGTTTTTTTGGAAGCAGCTATTTTGGAGAGTATTCTTTTATATTATATATTTTTCATTAGCCTTTTTGTGCACACGTGGATTTGGGATTTACTCTTGTTTACATTACTAAAATTAAACGTGGCCTGTGTTTTTTGAAGAACATTTAGTATAATGTTTTGGAATTTTTTGGTTTAAGGGTACTTGGTTTAAGGTGTATCTGCGGCACAAGCTTTACCTAATCAATTTCTTGTCCTGAAGTTATCAACCTTCTCTTCTTCGTCCCTTACAAAGGCTGCCTGTAACATTAAACAAAAACAGCATCAAGTATATAGATAGATAGATAGATAGAGATAGATAGATAGATAGATAGATAGATACATACATACATAATACAATACATACATACATACATACTGTGACAGTCATGTTGGAGGTATGTTTCTCCTAGATTCCTTTCCTATGTGGAGTAACACCTGAGACTTCCACCTGCTAGGTGATTAATTAAAGAATGAGAGGGTGGATATAAAAGGGAAGCCAGGAGGGCAGGTAGCTCTCTCTGACTGAGGACACAGAAAGCCTGTCTGTGGAAGAGACCTGTGAGTAAAGGTTGCTGGACATATTATGTTATGTTAAGTTGGCAGAGAGAAGCTCTCCAGCTGGTAGTGAGGGACATCCTATATATAGTAAGTGCCGGACAGGCAAGGTGTTTCTTTTGTTACTGTTATATTTCTTTTGTCCCTGCAACCTTTCTAATAAACCTGACCCTGTGTCAGTTTGCATGAACTGCTATTTGCCTGGATTGATTGAAGACAGCGCTTGTCCCTTGACCTCCGCGAGGGGCGATCCCAGACCTACCTCACAATACACATACACTCTATGACACTTACAAAAGTATGCGGTCACACTTCCTAATATTTGAGTTTAGTCATGCCTATTGTTGACAGATGTATAAAATCAATCAAACGGGCAAGGCATCTTCATACGCAACCATTGGAGGTAGAATTGGTCATACTTAAGGAGCTCAGTTACGTGCGGTGCACCACTACCCCACACATCAGTATGATGTTCCCTGCTGCTGATCCATTGAGGGCTCTTTTATCAACCTCTGGTGGGAATGTGAACTTGTGAGGCCATTCTGGATAGGGCTTTGAGCTGTGATTGTGCAGGTAGAGGAGGTCCCACCTCCCTTGACTGGTGTGATGCTTCTCCACCATACTAGTCTGGAAATGTACACCTACAAACACTCTATTATGATGCATCTTCTTAATGCGGCGAAATTCATGATCCCACTACACTGAAACCACCAGAGCCTGTTCTATCAGGGAATGGGTTGACTGGGTGAGGAGATAAGGGCAATGGAGGAACTGGTGAAGTCAGTAGATGATTAGTACAAGTCATATTTGGTGACCTGGCTGATCACTAGATCTCGTTTTGTTTTTTTGTTTGCCTCTCTGTCCACCCTTCCCTTCAAAGCTCTGGCAGTTATAGAAATATGTTTTTGCTATGCGGGTCCCCCGGTTGGCTTGCGTGGATTCTGTGGAGGCACACCCAGAATAAGGTACTTCTAAAGAGCAGTCTGTGGCAATGTTTACTATTCACTGTCACACTCGGATACAATGCTTTTGTATTCATTCTGCATAGAAGCGTATATCGTAATCACACTGCAATTTGCTGCGTCTTCCTTTGTTTTTATGAGATGCTTGTACCTGCAGATATTTTGATATTGCCTAAATTTTATTTGTGTTCCCCCTTCCTTTTTCCAATTTTTAAAAATCTTCAAAAAATTTTAATTTAGAAAGAAGAACTCAGTGACTTTAATTATGGCACTGATACCATTTTTGCTACAAGTCAGTTCATGAAATGTCTGCCCTGCTACATCTGCTGTTATTGTGAAGTGAAAGGTCTAAGATTAACGGCTTAGCAACTCTGGAGCAGAGGAAACATGTTATCTGGAGTGATGGATGATGCTTCACTATTTGGAAGTCGGATGGATGAATGAATGGGTTGGATGCCTAGAGAAGGCAACATACTGTAATGAATAGTGCCTAGTTTAAAGTTAGGTGGAGGAGAATGACCGTGCCCTTGTGTACAAAGCAAGGTCCAGAAAGAAATTGTTTGATTAGTTTAGTGTAGAAGAACTCAAGTGGCCTGCACAGAACCCTGACCTTAACCCCATTGATTACATTTTGGAAGAAGTCAGGCTTTCTCGTTCAACGTCAGTGCTTAAATTAAAAAATGCTCTTTTGGCTGAATGAGGACAAATTCTCACACTCCAAATTCTTATGGCAAGCATTCACATTAGGGTGGAGACTGCTATAGTTGCGAAGGGAGGCCCAATGGCATCTTAATGCCCATGGTTTTGGAATGTGATGTCCAACAACCTCATATAGGTCAGATGTCCATACACTTTTGCTCATATTGTGTCTATAATTATATATATATATATATATATAGAGTTCAGTAGCCAGGAACTCTTAAAGGCCACTGAGTTTGAACATAATATTCTAGATGTCACTTTTGGTATGAAGCTAATCCTGCAGAAGGGAATGAGTGAGCTCTGGGGCCTTTAGAGTTTTGAAGCCACATGCTGTTGCTTCCCTTTTTTACCCCTTTTTACCCCTTATTCGTCAATGGAAGCCATGCCGATTGCACAACTGTTGACTTCATATATTAACCCACCATCATATTGACAAGCAATAAAGGGAGCTGGAAATGGGTAACGCTACTGTGGAGCCCAGTGTAACAGTAGTAGAGCAACTACATAGCCAGATCCAAATCAACCATCTGTTTTGACTAAGGGAGAAAAAAACTGAATGTCAGCATTCAAATATGCCCATAGAAATAAAACATCATGCCCCAATAATAGTAGTAGCTAAGAATGTTTGATCACATGTTCACTTGACAGCTTGTATGCCAGGAGTATTCACGGATAGATATATAAATAGAAAGTAGATTATGAATTATCATTAGGTATATTTAGGTAAAGATACCCCAGGTTGACCACAATAATAATAAGCTCCAACTGATAAAGCCCAAACGTACACAAGTGCAGTGATGCTTACAGTACTTAAACCAAACTGAATTATTGGACAGCCAGTATCCCCCAAAAAACAGCGAATGCAGTGAAAGAGGAAAAAAGTTCAAAAAGTGGGCTTCTTGGAGGCACAGGAGGACAGCTGGTGGTGCATTGTGGTAAAAAGAAAGTTATGGCTTTTCTTATGGGTAGAGAGTGAAAAGTAGTGTACCACTGACAGTAAGCAAGCATATAAACCTGTGGTGGGCAATGTACAATTCCCATGTGATGGGAGATTCATGGTCATCACATGAGTGTACAGTTCCCTGCAAGTCTGGCAGCAGGGAAATTAATGGCAACATTAAAGACAACATTTATTTTTACATAAGAAGCCAACTGTATGTATCCTTGTTAACTACTGTATGTAGCAAATATGGTTACGCAAACACTAATGCCAAATGTAATAAGCATGCCACAATACAATGACACTGGGGCAGTGGGAAACATGCCAATTCATGACCCAGCTCCCTAAAAGTAAAATTGAGAAACAAACAGTTGATTGAAACCTTGTGCAAAATATCATGCCTTCCAAACATCTCACATGTCATCATTTTCTTTTCTTCCACCAGATTCCATTCATGGAAATCAAGATAACAGACACACCAAAAAGATACAAAAGAGACTCCTGCCTTGATTGCGATGAGTTCTCAACTGAAACAATGTGCTGCCGTTACCCATTAACTGTAGATTTCGAAGCTATTGGATGGGATTGGGTTATTGCCCCCAAAAAATATAAAGCCAACTACTGCTCAGGAGAATGTCAACTTCAGTTTCTGCAAAAGTTCCCCCACACCCACGTTGTTCAACAAGCTAACCCTAAAGGCACTTTTGGTCCATGTTGTTCCCCAACTAAAATGTCTTCTATTAACATGCTATATTTCAATGATGAATCAGAAGTTATACAAGGAAATATTCCTGGCATGGTTGTAGATCGCTGTGGGTGTGTATAACCCATTATCTGTCGTATGAATTTCTGTATTCAGTGCACCCTTTTAAGATGAGAAATTCATTTTATGTGTTATCTGTTCTTCAAGACTTTGTATGGGAATCTTGGAGAAGATTCCTTACAGGGTTAGACACGTCCTAGGAACTAATATTTGTTAATATTTGTATAATAATATACTAATATCTATACTATATATATAAGTATAATGTAAAATGTCCTGAAGTAAATCGACTTGTGCTATTTTTTATGTTCTCTAGGGACATTTCCTGGCTCCAAATGCATCCAACCAGAAGCCATAATACAACACTACAATGCATAAGCTAGTAGGATAATCAAACTGAATCCATGGCATACATTAAAGGGGTACGAATCAAACTTACCAACAAAGAATTCATATTAACATACGTTGTAGGTACTTAAACATGCATTCTTTAAATAAGATACCTTTAGATAAGAGCTGTAGCACAATCAGACGAATATTTACCTTTGCTTTGATTCAGGGCTGCGCTGCTAACTGCCCCCTCATCCTCACTATGGAGCGCCAGGATATGATGTCCTGCAGCATCTTATAATGCAGTCTATGGAGGAAAACACCTCTTTGTAAACAACATTTGGGGTATTCACTATTTTACTTGAGGGTACCAAGCAACTCTGAGTGACAGTATGAAGAATTTTCACCTTGACTACCTTTTCAGCTGTAGCTCTAGACAAACTTACTTATGATTATCCATGATTGATACAGGTTGGGACGAATATATTCCAACCTTAATTAAAGTCTGACTCTTGTTTATGCTCATTGCAAAACATAAAGGTACAGGAAACTGCTTTTGTTTTAAAATGAAAGGAAGCTCACTATCGGAGGGTGCCAAATCGACATAGTGCCCTTATTACTGTAAACAACAGTGTTGCCGGCCACAGCTTCTGTAACATTTAGATTTCCTGACAACAATGCAAATGTTTTTCAGCTTAAAGGGCTAATTGCGGTATAATGCCAAAAACTGGCTCAAGGACTTAAGGACAAAATGCTAGTAAAATTGTCTCTAGGGCATGACACTGGTTATCTATCAATTATATTTAACAGTGTATTTTACTTTGTATGTAAGTGGGGTTTTTGCTGTTACTTCAGCTTTAAATAGCCGTGGAATCTGTTACTGAGCTTTTCTGTTTGAAGACAATGCAACAACATGGCCCTTCCTTGGCTCAACCTTGCGTTGCTGAGTTAGCCAAGTAATTATGGCAGTGTAAATGGGCCGGTTGGGCGATCAGAGGTATCCCATGTAACAGGCCCAGTGAGCAGCAGTACAACAGGGGCCTAATCATCCAAGAGTTTTTACATTTGTGTAAATAACCACAAGCTAATGAAATCGACTTTACATTTGCTGCTAAAATATCTTGTATATTGCATTGTATTATGAAATATGTAGTTAAAGGGGCCCTCTCCTCTACCAACCCGTAAATGATAGGGTCCCTAAAGGTATAAACCTTTAACCATACACTGTGCAGGTGAAATTGCACGGAATGAAAATGTGAACAGAAAAAAAGTGTAGATTTTATTGTGCTAAGGGCAACAATACCTGTTAGTGCTTTATGCAATCAGTGCACATAATGGTGCTGTGATTATCATACAGATTGTTGTACAATTTAGGGTACAGAATACTTTCAATGTTTGGTATGATTAATATTGATCAACTGTATGTAATACTTGATCATAGAGTTCTGTATGTTGAATACCTATTTGGCAGAAAGGCATCTCTCTAATGTAATAATTAACTTGCCTCTCCTATAGTTATAAGTATGAAATGCCAGGTGCACAGTTGGTATAGCTGTTGCACAGCAGGAGAGAATAGGTAGCACTTAATATCTAGTCTCATTGTTCAAAGTTGATAAAACACCTTTATTAATACATCCAAAAACAACATTTAGCTACAGAGGACAAGACAATATAGCTTGACACTATGCCATATCATAGATTGGTGCTGCTTACCATTCCCTGCTACCTTGCATGAGTTATTTTATACACATTCTTTGTCATTGCAAGCTGTTTACAGTTTTAAATGACTCAGATATATGTTATGTGTTTCTTATTTATATACTTATTATATACAATATCATCCATCTATCTGTGGGAGTACAATATTTCAGATCCCTGATATCATAATGCATTATGAAATGCCAATACTATCAAAGCAATTTGTGATTACGTTAATATGCATTATTTGAAACCAATGGGAGCATTTTTTGCGCATGTATCAGGGGGAGCTTGTTAGACTCACAGAGCGCTCCGGCATGGACCTTAAAGAAACCAATCAGATCTCACATACTTTAGTGTGTATGTGATGTCCTGCGTTGTCCTTTTTATGATTCTCCACCAAGAAGAGATGAGGTAGCCTTGTATAACGCATCACGGCGCATATAGTTATATGACCTCCAAGGACATGAAGTCAAATTCATAGGATGTAAATTTGAATTAGATTCTCACCTGACGTCTGAACTCAGAGCATAAACACTGGTTATGTTTTAAAAGATATAAATATAACTTTTTAAATATAACTACTATGGAATTTGTGACTGAACCATAAATTAACATATTTTTTGTACAGTATGATGAGACCACATACATGACCACAAAATGTTGATGATAATGCACAAAGACAAAGCAAAATCATAAAAGAAATGTATACTTGATTTTACACTGTATTATTATTACCGGTATTTCTTAGCAGGCTGGAAATATCAGTTTTTCTTTAAAATGTCCTTGAGTTGGCATGATACCTAAAACAAGCCTTAGAACCTTATTATATACACGGGTCAGTAGTGTTGCTTTTAAGCACTGGGTTCCTCAAAAGGAAGAGTAAGTCTTCATGTTGTACATCATCAAACATTAAAAAAATGTTCTTGCTGCACATACATTATGTTCAAATCTAAAACAATGCTGCATCTAGCAAACTGAGCCATTTATTAGCCTTCAAAGTTTGGATAAGAAAAAACACTGTATTTTTAGTTAGTTTTTTATTTAGCTTTTTTCAAGTGTATGTAAAATGAAGCCTCAGGGGTGTAAGAGAGCAAATGAAAACTTGAGCTAAAGCACTCCTTTCATGGGTGCAAGGACCTTCACCTGCAAAGACCTAGCCATCTCTTTGGATGGCTCCTTGACCAAGACCAGGATCTAGATAAAGCCTGGCTTGTCTTGTGCTTCCCTTAGCCAAATTTTCTTACCCTCATTATGGTGAATCATGTTGTTTCTTTATTGCCATAAAGGCCTGTTAGGTATAGCCGCTAACATATAATATTGCCATTCTTCATATTCTAGCATTTATTTATGATGTTTTGAATATTTGCACTATGTATTTCCAATGTTCGTGACTGCTTTTTGTAAGAAGTGTTTAATTGGTACAATGCATGAATTTGTAAATAAATATCCCAAATTCACTATTGTAATGTAATGTTATTGTAATTCAACTGTGAATTATTTAGTTTTGGTTATTAAAAATGCTTTACCGTTGATTACAATATGTTGTTTATATTTCATAGTGCTAAATAACAGCAGCACTAATAATTTATATAAGATATTTATACCTTTATAGCTGGATAAGGTGGGCTCAATACACATGGCTAGCTCACAGGCAGGGAAAGAACCAACCAGAGTCAGGACAGGTTTGGTTTACTAATTTCCCTGGTCCCTTCCCCATCTATCCTACCTTATCTACGCAGCATTGCAGGGGTTAACAGGAGCGGAATTCTGTAGGCTCGCCGTCAGGAGTTAAAGGGCTGTGCGAACAACACTATTGGTTGCCTGCAGAGGCCTCTTCGGGCAACCAATGCTAGAGGAGACCCCTGCCGGCGACCAATAAAGTCGTTCTTATGGACATTTAACTCCTGACGGAGAACCTACGGATTTCCGCTCTATTGGTCGTCCGTACAGACCTTTAACTCTTGGAGCGGGGTTGGTCTCCCCAGGCCAAGTTCCGTGTCAGGAGTTAAACGGCCATGCAACCAACTCTATTGGTTATCCCATTAACCATTCATTTTTTTTAAAATTAGACTCCTCTTGGGTATTTGAAATACTTCAACTCTTTCCATGTCAAGATACAGAGCTAATTTTAACACTTTCTCATAATAATAAACTTGATTTCTTTATTACTTCTTTATCTTTACTTTTTGGACTTTTTTTTTACATTTTGCTGAAACTTTTTTTTTTAAAAAATACTTTACTAATCAAATTGTGATTAGAAAACTGGGCTCCATCGACTTGCATGGTTGAATGCAGTACCTGTATTCAACCTGCAAGTGGAATCAGACTTCTCAGTTAACTTTTCCAAACCTTTTGATTTGAAACAGAATTATTAAAATTATTTTAAAAAGGCACCACAGACAGAGCAGCTACTGTCGGCCAGCCCAGAGGCACACTGGCCGAAGAGTTGGAACATGCCAGTGTCAACATTGGGTTAACAGGTCCAGGTAACAGAAACGTAGTCATAGAACAAGCAGTGGTCAGCAAGGGGCACCACAGACAGAGCAGCTACTGTCGGCCAGCCCAGAGGCACACTGGCCGAAGAGTTGGAACATGCCAGTGTCAACATTGGGTTAACAGGTCCAGGTAACAGAAACGTAGTCATAGAACAAGCAGTGGTCAGCAAGGGGTTAACAGGTCCAGGTCTAATGCAGTTCCCCGGCCTGAATTTTGTCAGTATGGGTTGCAAAGGTTTTAGCCGGTCTGAGTGGGCATGATGATATTCTATGGCCAGTCTCCCCACAATAAAAACACAAATTAGCCTCGTCTTTTCTCTTTTTCTTCTTTGGTGAGTGGCTTTCGCTTGAAACTCTTCCTGAATACATTCTTACTTTTGGTCTCAGTCTTAACCTTTTTGTCATCAGCACTGGATTCTAACACAGTCCTTACAGACTTACATATCTGGAGAACAAATTAAGCCAGTAATTCCAAAACTGCTGTTATCCCCACGTACTCCTTGGAGTGGCTTTTGCTTAATATCAGGGCTCGGGTAAGCAGGTCAGGTAGGAGCACAGTTGCAGGGGATATCAGAGGCTCAGTTTGTACTCCACAATGCTTCATTACCAGGAAGAAGGTACAGATTAGGCAAAATGAAACACACAGCAGACTGGATCTTAATAAGAGATGGTCTGTATTGAAGAAGCCGGCAAGACAGACAAGTTCAGGCTGTAGACATGACTGGTGGCCCTCAGACAGAGCACATGGCTGGACACACGGCAGGAAGGCCTCAGACAGAGCACATGGCTGGAAGCCCTCAGACAGGGCACACAGGTGGACACACGGCTGGAAGGCCTCAGACAGGGCACATGGCTGGACACACAGCTGGAAGGCCTCAGAGAGGACACACGACTGGAAGGCAATCATTGATTGCTTTTAAGCGGGTTCAGTCTACGATTTGCCAGGCACGTCATTGGTCCTTGACTGTATGTTTTTCTGTGACATGCCTTGCACATCATTGATTGTTAAGGGGTTAAAAATACTAAAAAGCAAACCTTAAAGAAACGTACAGCAATATATTTTACTGCTTTACTGATTTATTTCATTTTTTGAGATGGCTATTTTTTTTTTATTACTCACAGACACAGGGCCAGCCTGTGCACAGGGCGCCATGGCAGCAGGGGCACCTGCATGGGACTTCAATTAAGACATCAGAGGTTTTTTTTAACTTTATTTAACATCCTTCATGTTAAATAAAGTTTAAAAAAAAAAAATGATGCTTTAATTAAGTCCTGGGCAGGGCTTTAATTAAGTCCTGGGCAGGGGCAGCGAGCGGTTGCTCGTGAAGTTTTCAGCAACCGATTGGCGCCCCTCACTCTCCGTGACTCTGTTGCGGTGCCGGCATTTCATGTTGAGCGCCAGAATATGACATCATATTCCAGCGTTCAACATGAAATGCCGGCACCGCGGCAGGGCGGGAAGACGGATGCCTCCCGCTCCCACCGCAGGACTCCAGCAGCAAGGTAAGTGAGGATAATGAGAAGTAGGGAGAGGGAGTAGATGGTGAGAAGGGGCAGAGGGGGGGATGGGTAGTGAGAAGGGGCAGAGGGGGGGTAGTGAGAAGGGGCAGAGGGGGGTAGTGAGTAGGGGGGGGCACCAGAGGAGAAGTCCGCACCGAGGCGCCAGAACACTAACGGACGGCTCTGCACAGACATATCACTTTTTTGGAGTGTTCAAACATTTTTACTTCATGGCATCATTATTTGCAAAATTCCTAGCTTTACAGTATGTTTATGACTAGTTTGATTTGGGCCTCTTTTATTCAAGGAATGGAGTGATTCTATTATAAACACATGGCTAATTAATACATTTTGAAACAAACGGAAAATATTAAGGATTGTTTTAAATTAAAAAGATTGATCCAGTCATAGCACAATGACATCTGCGCACTGGGAGATAGTCTTGGAACTTAGCATTATGCTGAATGTTCTATGTAGGAAATCAACAAGCTTTATTTTCTTTCTACATATCACATTTATTATGTGGATAGAGGTAGAGGATAGAGGTGGCCAACAGTTGTAGAAATGTAAAAATCTGATATTCAATATATTGTGGGGTCCTTGTTTTTTGAAAGAACAGCTAACTTTGTCCATTAAAATAACATCAAACTGATCAGGAATACAGTGCAGACATTGTTAATGTTGAAAATGACTATTGTAGCTGGAAATTTGGGATTTGTAGTGGAATAACTTCATAGGCATACAGAGGCACTTTATCAGCAGCCATCAATGTGTTCCAATGTGTGTGTATGTGCAGTCCTGTGAAAAAAAGTTCACCCTATTTTGAATTCTATGAATTCTATGACTATACATATTATGACATCATAACAATCATCTGCTCCTTAACAGGTCTAAAAAATAGATAAATACAACCTCAGATGAACAACAACAGATGACATATCATGATTCATTCAACAAAAATAAAACTAAAATGGAGAAGCTGTATGTGAAAACTAAGTACAGTAACAATAGTAAGGATCATTGTGATGCCAAGAGTCTCCGTAAATTTCAGGGACCACCATGTTTTGGGGAACTCAAAAATCCTCCTTTTGTGGGGTGGAATCTTAACACCAATGTCACCTTGTGCAACACTTTCAACATCAGATATATAATTAATATCTGATGCTTTAAGTGGGCATCTGAATTTGATGACAGAATAGCATAAGCTCCTTAAGCAGTGTAGAGGCGCACCATTTTTTTTTACAGCTGAAGGTAGTCTGCTGTTTAAAAATAGGAGTTTTTTTTATAATGTAAGATGAGTGACTAGCAAAGGTAGTACTCTTTCTGTACTATTGTAAAATTGGGAATATCTGCCAGTACACTTGGAAAGCGTTGCCAGAGAAAATATAGGGCAGTGAAACTCTCTATTTTGGTTCAAAATGAAATTTTACTAATTTAAATTGTGCTACATGTGGAAATACACAATAGCCTCCCTCCAATCATAAAGATGTTTCAGTATAGCACAAGAGTAGATTTCCTCTTAGGCAACCCATTTAATGGAAGCCTATTAAATCTAGAGAATATTAGGTTTATGGGCTTTTGTTTTACCCTGTCTTGATTTATTTAGTTAGTTTTAACCCCCTGATATATAACTTAGTTTATTCAATCAGTAATAAAAGTTAAGTTTTTAAGTACTAATCTTGATTTTGATTTCAAAATCTACTGTAGATATAAAATGCTTTTTGAGATGTTGGAAAAGCAGGACATGCTTGCGTTTCAGCAATTCATCCACCTGTCACACGAGATCAATTAAAATTAATTTCATGAACTCTCCACTTTAACATTTAATACAATCTATCCAGGAAATTCAGTCTGAATGGAATGCTGAGACGTGAAACCTACCTCGCCTATGGCAGCTGTTCTTCACCAAGTTGCATAAAGAAATGAAACACTGATACATCCCTAAATGATTTTGGACTCCCCAAATCATATTTTATTGTATGTACTACATTTTCCAAATAAATATCACATATACACTATGATATATATATATATATATATATATATATATATATATATATATATATATATATACACATATATGTGTTTGTGTGTGTGTAATTACAGCTGTACGTTGCCTTAGAAATCTAAGAACATTTCCTAGGCTTTTACAGACATGGAAAACTATCTGTTTCACTTTACAGGAAATATAAGCAGCTTCTCGTCTTCCAAGAATATTGCTGATGTATTCAATTCATTGCCAGCATTTACTACACTAAACCTATGGGTCATGGGCGTTTGGATCAGAAAGTAATCAAAATACATGCAAATGCTTACTTATAACCTGTGTGTCATTGTATATCAGCAAGCAGTAAGTATCTGTATGTATACTGTTACATGTCTAAACATAGCTACTGTCATTTATCTTTGGAATATGCATACAAGATTTAAATAAAACTTGTGTTGTGTTTAGTATAGAAAATATAGAAAGTTTCATTCATTGGTTCACAGCTTCAGTAACAGTAGAATATTTTGGAATGTACTAATAGCCAGTTTGAACCTAACTGCATTTTAACCATTTAATAGAAGATATCTGGCAGATTTAGAATGAAAAACTGTTTTTTTTTGTCATGGAAATAGTTAAAAATAGTTTTATGCTCCTTGAACAGTGCTGTATACAGCATTGACAAAAACCTAGTTCTTTCTCATTGTGTTCCAATAAACCATTCCTGCAGACCTTTAAGGTTGACCTTTTAGGTTGTCAGTTGTGTGATATTTTGAGTGTTTTTTTCTACTCAGACACCACACTGAGCTAATTATTTGTGTCAATGATATTGAAGTTTATTCCTCTATAGACTTTCATTAGTCAGATTGTCCATCTGGGTGATTGAAGACTAAGCCATTCTACTGTTTACTATGGGTTGTATAAGGAATAAGGGTGTTTAGTAGATTAGGCTAAGGTAATAGATCTAGAATACATACAACTGGCTACAATGTAACTTACTAAAATATTATATGAAAACTAAACTATTTTTAAAAGAAGAATACAGCACAGTATTTTCAAAAATGTATTTTTTAATCCGATACTAGTAGAAAAAATGGTAAGATTTCATCTTGAAAAGAGCAAGCATTTTTATCTCACTCCCAAAAAAGGCGCCAGTGCAACTAAAATAATTTGAAATTATTGTTGACGTGGTTTGAAGACCTTTTCTGAGACAAGATGAACATAACTAGTTAAAGAGAAGTCACTTCAGGGTATAACTGCCATCAAACAATAGCTTGACATACGTTAACTTTTCTATAGCAAGCAGCATTTTACACAGCTTTCTATCTGATACCTATTATGCTTGGTGTGTCAAAGCAGAACCCCTGATATATACCAGAAGAGAGACACCATTGGAACTAAAGTGTAGCTAATACTCTGATCCTCCACAGGTGGGGTCTTTGAGGTTATGCAGTTATGACATGCATTGAGAGGAAGACCACCAAAAAGTCTTAAAGAGCAGGGCCTAAGTACGTGCCTGGATGGCAAGCCACTTTGGTGTTTTGGCATGACTCCACACACAGGAAGAGGGCCCCTTTGTTCCTGTCTCCTTGCACGGGTTCAAAATAGTTTAGAAAGGGTCCTTCCAACCTGGACCACACTGGTGAAACCGAGGCTGGTCGCTCAGTATGCGCAAGCAGCCGGAGAGAAATCTGCAGGAGCGATGAGAGGTAAGTGCGGGCGGGAGGGAGGTGGAATGCATGTACAGTGGGGCAAAAAAGTATTTAGTCAGCCACCAATTGTGCAAGTTCTTCCACTTAAACGATTAGAGAGGCCTGTAATTTTCATCATAGGTACACTTCAACTATGAGAGACAGAATGAGACAACAAAGTCCATAAATCACATTGTCTGATTTTTAAAGAATTTATTTGCAAATTATGGTGGAAAATATGTATTTGGTCAATAACAAAAGTTCTTATCAATACTTTGTTAAATACCCTTTGTTGGCAAGGACAGAGGTCAAATGTTTTCTGTAAGTCTTCACAAGGTTTTCACACACTGTTGCTGGTATTTTGGACCATTCCTCCATGCAGATCTCCTCTAGAGCAGTGATGTTTTGGGGCTGTCACTGGGCAACACAGACTTTCAACTCCCTCCAAAGGTTTTCTATGGGGTTGAGATCTGGAGACTGGCTAGGCCACTCCAGGACCTTGAAATGCTTCTTACGAAGCCACTCCTTCGTTGCCCGGGCGGTGTGTTTGGGATCATTGTCATGCTGAAAGACCCAGCCACGTTTCATCTTCAATGCCCTTGCTGATGGAAGGAGGTTTTCACTCAAAATCTCACGATACATGGCCCCATTCATTCTTTCCTTTACACGGATCAGTCGTCCTGGTCCCTTTGCAGAAAAACAGCCCCAAAGCATGATGTTTCCACCCCCATGCTTCACCGTAGGTATGGTGTTCTTTGGATGCAACTCAGCATTCTTTCTCCTCCAAACACGACGAGTTGAGTTTCTACCAAAAAGTTCTACCTTGGTTTCATCTGACCATATGACATTCGCCCAATCCTCTTCTGGATCATCCAAATGCTCTCTAGCAAACTTCAGACGGGCCCGGACATGTACTGGCTTAAGCAGGGGGACACGTCTGGCACTGCATGATTTGAGTCCCTGGCGGTGTAGTGTGTTACTGATGGTAGCCTTTGTTACTTTGGTCCCAGCTCTCTGCAGGTCATTCACTAGGTCCCCCCTTGTGGTTCTGGGATTTTTGCTCACCGTTCTTCTGATCATTTTGACACCACGGGGTGAGATCTTGCGTGGAGCCCCAGATCGAGGGAGATTATCAGTGGTCCTCTTCCATTTTCGAATAATTGCTCCCACAGTTGATTTCTTCACACCAAGCTGCTTGCCTATTGCAGGTTCAGTCTTCCCAGCCTGGTGCAGGTCTACAATTTTGTTCTGGTGTCCTTCGACAGCTCTTTGGTCTTGGCCATAGTGGGGTTTGGAGTGTGACTGAGGTTGTGGACAGGTGTCTTTTATACTGATAACAAGTTCAAACAGGTGCCATTAATACAGGTAACGAGTGGAGGACAGAGGAGACTCTTAAAGAAGATGTTACAGGTCTGTGAGAGCCAGATATCTTGCTTGTTTGTAGGTGACCAAATACTTATTTTACCAAGGAATTTACCAATCAATTCATTAGAAATCCTACAATGTGATTTCCTGTATTGTTTCCCCCCATTCTGTCTCTCATAGTTGAAGTGTACCTATGGTGAAAATTACAGGCCTCTCTCATCTTTTTAAGTGTGAGAACTTGCACAATTGGTGCTGACGTTGGTAGGCAGTCCTGCTGATGTTGGGGGCATTCCCACTGACATCGCGGGAACACCCCAATTTAAGGGGGAAATGGCAGGAAGCAGGGCCTGTCAAGACCCTGCTCATGTCACCCGGAGGTGTTGAGCCGGAGAACAGGAGAAACAGTGCTTCACTAGGAGTTGACCCGGAGAGTTCCCAGGTATGCTCACCCCCACTTTTATGTACAAAAGCTTTACCTGTGTCATCAACGTGCCGGGGGTATGGATTGAGTGATGTGTTGTCTATTAATGGACCCAGCTAAAAGGAGCATGTCCCCAGTACATCAGGAGGAAACCACTGGCAGCACTCATCTGACCCAGAATAGCCATCTGGCACACCAGGAAAATGCCCGGATGGCTGGACATGCCTGGCCGCACGTCCTGCAGCAGCACATATACAGACGCTTATGTCCAGTTCTAGCCTGGCATTAATTTAAACATTGTTTGTATTTTGCAGTTCATATCACTGTTCTCAGAAACAATGGCCATGCCTTCCCCTAACTCAATGACTCAAAATATTTCCACATGTTCCTAACCTGGGAATGTCTTACATACAATAGCAGATTTTGTTATCAACTATAAACATAAGAAAATTAAGATTGTATTGGCTGCTGTGACAACACAGTCAGGGTCCAATTCAGAGTGTTTAAATATTAGTGTAGTCACTTAACTGACAGGCATAGAAAAGCCAAAGCCATATTCATTCCCTATAGGAGTGGCCCTCCCGCCAAATCTACAGTAGGTCCCATGAGGAAAAGCCCTATTTGGACTTAATGTAATCCATCCCAAAAAATGTCTTCCCTTTTAAATGCCACTGCTGGGATTTTATTTCCGACAGGGGGCTAATTATTCTCTTATTATTATTCTCCATTGCTGAAGACAAAGAACAATTTCAAACCTTCAAAGAACCTTTCAGCTTCCAAGCAAGGAAGGTAGAATACATTGCATCACAATTATAATACAAACATAAAATACAGAACAGGCTAAAAAGTCACACGAAGGACATAACGTATATAATAAATATTGTGCTGTCTTGTGTAGCATTGATATGAGAGGCATTTGTAGACGTTATACATTTTTCCTTGTGGTAATGGCTTTAACAGGCTATCAGTGCAGTCAGCCACTAAAAATGTACTGATACAGGAGCTACCAGTGTAAAATCAGCTGGATATAATACTCATTTCGGGTACTTAAGGTCCATATGGTGTGGAACAGGTATTCTCAGCAACTAAGATTTCAAGGACTTTTTTGTAGTTGGAAAAAATTGCCAAAAAATGACCCTTTGACTATCAGCGAGTATACTTAAGGTCACTGTGGCAGATAGCAGAGCCAAATGTAGAATAGTATAAGAATGAAACGGAAACATAACCAAAAAATAGATTAGGACAAATCCAGAGGCATTGAGGTATCACTCAATATTTTAGCATATAGCCTTTATAACAGGGATACCTGAGAAAGGATATACCGGTATACTGAAGTGCTGAATGATACCTCTCTAGAGATGACAGGCTGTATCTCTGCTTAAGATGTGAAGAAAAGCAGTAGTAGGAATGATCGTTGGAAGCTGTAAATGCCCCCCCCCAACTCTGTGGATACTGTGTTTTTTGTTTTGTGCATAGAGAATTACCAGTCGCCCTCACACATACTACCCTGTTCCTGTGTTCTAGTGTTAATTCTGATCCTGTGATAGTTTCTTTACAAGCAAAATAATGTTACCTGGCTCCGTAAGTCACTAGTTGTACATTTAAAGGTGTAATACATACAGGAGAGAGAGCGTTCCTGCTTTTCAAAGAAATGTAGAAACATTTGGAGAACAGGCAAATAAGTAGCATGAGGAATTTAACAAAGATAGGTGCAAGGATATGCATTTTGAACAAAACATACACTTGCAATGCACACAATAAATGGGCTTTTATGAGCTGAATCACTAAATGCAAATAAATTACTGCAATATCAATCAGTGTCTGCGATGGCCAGTCGGATATTATAGAGAAAAGGATATTGACGCATATGGATAATATAATGCATCTTTATAGGTCAATTGGCAAACCTCCCCTTAAATATGCAGTGCGATTTTAGGCACCAAAAACTAATTACATAGCTAAGAAAAAAATGCAGATAGAAGTAATGTAAAGTTGCTTTCAGAACTCGAGAAGTCTCTTGTTCAGATGTAATGGTTCTGGTTTTCCTCCAGAAAAGAGATGTATATAAGGCATGGATAGGGTAACCTTCTACAAATAAATATACATGGACAATACCAAGGAATATTCAAGGAACCTTGAGAACCTTTAGATGTAAAACTCTGAGACAGCTGATGAGAGGGTTCATTACAGTAAGAACAGAAGAGATATGGAATTCACTACCTAAAGCGAGAAATGAATATCGAACGCGATAATAGTTATTCGCTGTGATTGTATCAAATCACTGGAATATTTCATGTCTTAAAATGAATCAGCAAACAAATGTTTTCAAGTATCAAATAATAATAATTAATAATAATAATTAATTTATTTTTTTTTGTTTTTTTTTTTTTTTTAAAAGATTTTGCAATACAAAAAATGATTTAATGCTGATCACAACAGGAAAAAAAACATACCTCTTTATGTATTTCATTTTATTAGGAATCAGGCCCTAAATAGTAGTGTTCTATGAACTTCTTTAAAACCTTTTATATTTGCAGCGTCACATAATTCAGACGGAAGGAACAAAAAGCAAGATAACACTTTTGTATTTCATGTTCTTTGTCTGGAACTAAACACTTGTGTATCTAAGGCTGATAAATCAGAAGAGGTTTTCAAAGATGCTCTAGATTACTAAGTATGTACTTTATAGGATCTACGCTGCTTTAGAAAATGAATTCCACTCAAGTAGCCAAAAGCCATATATATATTATTTTGACTGGATGTGCTTTAGAAGCAATTGTAACAATATGTGCTCCGGTGCGTAGCAGAATACAGCAGTATTAAGATCTTTGAACAGTAGCCCTACAAATGCTATTATTATTCGAAACATGCACAAAACAGAACGTTACACATAATATTGTTACAATTTTGAGCCATTACTGAAGTGCTTCAACATGCAAAAGTAGTTATGATCCTAAATGGAAAATCTAAGAATTTATCTGTGACTGTATTATTGTCGTGGTTGAAATTGTAGACAGGGCCGGACTGGCGATTACGAGGGCGCCCCGGCACTTTAAAGCCAGCAGCCGCCTGATGACGTATGTTTGGCTGTGGCCACGTAGCGTATTCAGCTGCTGGCTGCATGCTGCAGCACCAGATAAGCCCTGTTGTGGAAGTTCCCCAGGAGACCAGGTTAACAGGGCGGATAGTAAGGAGAAGCAGATGAGGAAAGGAGACAGAAGAACAAGAAGAGGCAAAACAAGAAGCGGAGATTTCGAAAAAGGAGACAAGAACACTGAAGCATTTGGTGGCGAATGTAGGGAGACATTGGAAGGGAGCATGAGAGTGAATGAGAGTAAAAAAAACAAAGGAAATGCAAAAGAAAATTCTGCTTTATTTGTATTTGTTTTGTTGGGTGTCCCTCCTTGTCTTTCATACGATGGCATATACCTTGAGTATTCAGCAAACAGGTGCAAATGTGCCAAAAAAAAAAAAAAATTGAATTGTGTTTCCAGTTTGGATAAAAATTGTGGTGCATCAAGGAAGTCATTGAAAGCACTGTGATTTTGGCGGACGTTCATGCCAGGTGATCTCCAATTGAGTGGGAGGACGTCACCAAAAGCCATATTGCCCTAAGGTGAACTTCCACAAAAAACGCCCCCCCTCCCCATTGGAGTATTGGGTGAGAGGACGTCCCCGGAAGTGCCACCATTTTGGCCATTTCGTGTCAGGTTATGTCTACAGGGATGCAGACAGAGATAGAAGATAGAAAAAAGAAGATAAGAGAGAAGATGAAGGATAAGAAGATGTGGAAACCGAAGTGGTCAGCAGAGAAGGTATGGAAACACTTAGAGAGCGTGAGAGTGAAGGAGAATGAAAGCGCAAGAGAGTAGGAGGGCCGTGAATTTCAGATGAAAATTCAGAGCTTTTTGCTTGGTTATCTCTTTAGTTCTTTTGGACAACACATTTTACTTTCTCTAACATCAATAGATGCAGCCATTTTGTAAAAGCCTCAAAGCGACTAAGATACGATGTCCAACTATATCTTAACAGCCACAATAAAATGAAATTGGGTACCACTAAGCAATATATCACAAACCATTCTGAACACCATACATTGCACATGTTAAAAAAGTCAAGGATGAACCACAACACACTTGGAAAGCTAGAAAGCAGAATATGATGGCACAATATCAATTATAATAAGAATACTTATTCATAGCTACACAAATAACTCTCATGATGTGTGCGTGCACATTAGCTATGCACAGCATGCCAGCTTCTTGAGTAGGCTACTTTGTGACAAATTAGGGGGAAATCCATTCTATCATGTTAAATAGGTTTTAATCAAGCATGCAATGAACTAAAGGTATTGATTAATTAATTTGGCTGGTGGCTATTGTCGATGTATTGGTTTTACAATGGGACCATGGAGCATTCCTTTTAATTCTGGACAGTAAATATGAGACCAGGGTGATTGTATTATCTGCAATGTGATCATCATTCATGTTTTTACTGATAGTGCCCTCAAGGTAAACATTCATAATACAATCATTAATTTCCTGTTTACAACCTCATACCGGGACTCCTGTCAGAGCTCGTTAATGAGACTCATTCATCAACTGAGATAATACTTTCTCGTTATTCATAGCACCTCCCCTTATCAGGTTATTGAAAGAAAAATATGTTCTTTCTTTATTTGTACTGTTCATGCAACATGTTTTCCATATAGGTTCTTTTTTTTCTCTACAAATCCAATATATAACATCTAAGCAATGGAAGACTTCTGCCAAATGAATGAATATAGCAGTCAACATGATATTGATTACTCTTTAATTTGAGTATTTTGGGCCAATTTCTATATGCTTTACAAACATTTCCGTTTATAGCTACTGGGGTGTCTAATGAGGGTTTACATTACAACCCTCCTCTTGACAGTGATGTATTTATGGGGTTTGCTTCTCTAAGCCTGGCCAATGGCATCTCCCCCAGTCAACATTTGTGGCCTGCCTCAAAAGGGGTAATGCCATGACATCATATCCTGGCCTCATTTCTTATACTTATACCTTTATCATACCTGTACAAATAAAGAACTTTAGAAAAATACAGTATAGGCAAGTTTTCATTTTGACTCACATATAAACATAGGATTTAATGGGAACCATTTGGCACATTCAGACTGCCAATAAAGATAATGCTATTTTCCTAACAAAATTAGATACTTTTTAGTTCTTTCACTTTTCCGCCTATCTATGTTTTCTTGGAAATTGGGCCTGACTGTTGCCAAAAGTATACTGCATTTGATTTCACAAAATGCACAGCCTTTTGAGGTTACCAAAGCTCGCACCACCATGGGGTTCCACTAGCATCCTTATGGGTCAATGTCCTCTTTCTCTGCCCATATATGGTAACGGAACAGATGTCCACTAGTGATATTTATGTGCAAGATGTCAGACAGAGGGCTTTCTGAGACCAAAGGAAGTGCTAACATCTTGAGCTGTTTATAGTGCTTTTGCGCAGGGATCTGCAATCTTCAGTTAGGTAAGCATTCTTATATAAGGAAAAGTCACCTTAAGATCACAATTTACCAGCCCAAGTTCCTTCAGGAATAACCTAAAACATCTGGTCAGCTTTAATTACCTACCTAAGCTTCACAGGAGCAACTCTCCTGCTTATAACACATCATCCTATTAGCTGCATGGGTGTCGAGATGCAATAATTGATCAAGACACCTCAAAATATAAGATACATTTAAAGTAGAATTCAGATAGCAATACAAACCAAAATATCATTCTAACCAACTAGTAATTCCTAGTTATTTTTAAGACTGCAAAACAAAGATTATTTCTATTTTTTGGGATCTAACATAGGGAAGCACATAAACCATTTGTGTCACTAAATTATTTCACTTTCCTGAGTGAACCTGACTGGTGTAGATAAGGAAATGACATCCTTGAGTGTGGGAAGGTGTAATAAACTTCACCACAAGATGGCAGTGTGACAGCTTCTAAGACATACTGAGTTCTGCAAGCAGTGCCATCTGCATTCACTTTCACAAAGAGCGCTTTCGCATTATGCTTTGTCCTGTTTATTGTACATTCTTTTTTCCTGACAATGAATTTTAATGCCCCACTTATTACAGTATTGTCTTTTTCCAATCTTCTCTGTTTTTTAACAGCCATTTATTGCAATTTTGGCCTGGGGCTGCTAAGGCTATGGAAAGTTAAAATGACCTGAAATCAAATTGGAGATTATTGAAAAGGTCAAAGTATCTTTCACACAATACACAGGTTATCTCAATTCTGAAACCTCATTCCGGTGTCAAAGGTTACATGAAAATTGGAAATAGCACAACATGAATCCTATTGTGCCTCATTATTCCACATCATAGGATTGTGACCTTGTGAATCAGTGCATTGTTCTCCTTCTCTCGACAAGAAAAATCCATTCCATAACTCGAAAAAATGTCCTAACAACGAAAACTATTTCTGCACTTTGAAGTTTGGAGAATACATCAGGTATATTCCCACATAGGGGATACACATTATTTAAGATTCTTTGTTTTTTTCTTCTGAATCACAATAAAAATCATATTTCTTAGAAATGTACTCGTTTTATGCAAGACTATATTCCCAGTGCTATAGACATGGTCCATTAATCGTGTATATGAAGAACATTTACTTAAACGGATACATGGATTAATATGTTTGTGCAAAACCATTTTTAAAAGATATATTTATTCTAGTAATTAGTCTTGTGTGTTCTATAATGAATTAATGATAGCCTGTTTTACAGGTTGTATAATTAGTTTTTCATTTTTTGGACAGGCTACAAGTAGAAATAACACAATACTGAAAATATATAAGTAAACCATATATGTATGACATCTAAATACAATTAATTGAGCATGTTTTTAGTTGGAAAAAAAAAACTAGTCAAACACTTTCCTACTGAAGGCTTAAATCAGCACAGGTACAAAAGAATTGTTTGAAAGGTCACGGAATTAGTTGATTGTTTTCAGCCAGTGTGCTATCAAAATGGTTTAACTTGTCCTTAATTTCCCTCAGGTATATTAAAAAATTCAATCTGTGACTCACATAGTGATCCAACAAAGCAACCATGAAAACCAATGAGAAAGATGAAGAGCAGAAGAAGGGTACAGCAAAATGTCAAATGCTCTGATTATCCATTCTTTAGCACATTGAAGTGCATGATTAGAGAGTAAAAGATGCCCATTACTCATGTTTAATAGAATTCACATTCCAAATTTTTGGGAAGCATAGACACGGCATATTTTTTTTTTTATTATGGTAGTCAAATAATTTGACATCTTGGCTATTAGTTTCACTTTATTGAATTAAGTCCAAACAACAAAGCAAATGATTCTATTCCCTGGATTACATACAAATCATATCATCTTCTTATTCTTTTCTCAATTAGAGTTCAGTAAAACATGTACCTAGAATAACATACCCAGTTTGTCCACAATAAAGGGGTATGCTTCCACTTTAATTGACTGGTTAGGTTGCTTTTTCTTACTGGTTCCTGAGCGAGACTTGAAAGTGTCTCTTAAATAAGAAAGGGTTTTAATTAAAAGAAATTGTGGTTCCCATGGGGTGCACCCACTTTAGATGGTAAACTGACTTAGAAACAGCAAGAACAATGACTCGGCGTACGTATGTTTATAATACCCTATTCTACCCCAAGGGTCCATAGCAAAATCCATACTGGCAGGGAATAGCAGAGCTTCCTGCTGCCTACTAGTTCACCTGAGACAGAGGACCTGGATCATCCATCAATATGGATCTCCTAGTTGTCTAGTTATACTAATTGATTTATGTTTACATAATCCTTACATGATCTAAGGAATCCATTACATATGCTCAAAATACATTCACTGTCACTGTCGCTTTAAGTTTAGGTTTAACTTTTAATAAGAACACCATGTTTACTTTGATAAACATGTATTGTTTGGTGGAAGTTATCCACCACGTTTTTGTATTCTCAACTCCAATGCAAGTCAATGGATGCCTTTTAATTGATTATTTAATCGATAATCATCCATGCATCATTCACCATAGCACACCTTATATAAAGTTTATAAATGGCCTGTAGCTTGCAAGAAAACAAAACTCATTATTTTGCATTACTTGGTAAAAACAAATGTAGAGCACCTAATATGGCACCATTTATAAAACCAACATATATATATACCGGTATATTTGCACAAAAATATCCTTTTATAGCGATGCTTATGGCAATGTTTTATTGTGTATGTGAATATATATATTTTACTCATTACTATAGTAAACATTTGTTATGAAATATCCATAATGTCATACTGTATAATGTCATTATATTGCTTTACAGAAAAAAATCCCAAGCAAATACGTATTCTCTTAAATGTCGGAACTTTAAATTTAGATAAAAATCGGATTTAATGGCCAACACTTTAAATTCTACATTCACAAAGCAATTAGAGGTATCCTAGGTTTCTATGTGACACTCCCGTTATGACATGTAGAATAAATTAAGGGACTGTATAAATTGGTTTGACATTTATAATAATCTGGCATGTGCTAAAGTTGGGGTTTAAATCATGGCAATCTAACTTTAAAAATAATAGCTTCTGCACCTTAGCAGTAATTGAATTACTGTAGTGGTAATGCCAAACACCATCAGAAATAAGTCAACTAAAGAATAAAAAAGTAAAGTACTGCCCATTAGTAAATAGCTGTTTTTACCATTTTTTCTCACCTATTTAACTATGCGTGATGCAGCATTGGCTCAGCTCTTATTGCGGAACATACTTGGTGGGACTACTGTGTTTAACTGTTCAGCCTGAATATACCACACCTTGTATAGCACATGTACTGTAATTACACTCCAGTCAAGTCTTCACGGAGATTATGCATGTTGTGAATGATATCTAGTCATGCATACGTTCCATTTCTTGTCAAAAAGTGTCTGGGGAAAATAATTCTCAATATATATAACTGGTTACGAAAAAAAAAAAAAAAAGCTCTTGACCCAACGTAAGAGTCCTATGTGAATATCTCTCACATCCTCACAAAACAAGCAACATTATATTCAGCACTGATTATTAGGAGTATGAGTAAGTATGAGTTTCTGGTAACTTGGGAAGGATCCCAAATGATAGTGGAGCAGGACAAGTCAACGCTAACCAAGCAAGTGTTAGTTTAGTAAGCATACTGATTTCAGCAGCATGTGTAAAATCTATTGAATGAGATGAAATGCCACTAATATAAGCAGTACATTTCATAGAGGCTCATTATAGTAGTTCCCATAAAATGAAAACCTAGGTATTCATATCACATACAGAAGCTATTTTTGAATCTTGTGGGACAAAGCATTGGACTCTGTAGGCTTATCAGCAATAAAATATCAGGAGCACATACCAGAGGTATATATTATATAACAATTATATTGATAGTATGTACATTTGTATAATTTTTCAAGTAATGTTTTAGAAAATAATTCAACAAAATGTATCCTGTGAAGTTGAGCCAGTCGAAGACAATTGAGTTAGGCTTATATGCTGAGCTGTACTATATGGGAGCATATAATATGGATGATAATATATATACTGAATGCTTGGTGCTCTCACGCACTCTCCCATTCTCTCATTCATGCTCTCTCACACTCTCATTCACTCTTTCTCTTTCTCTCTCGGAATATTTCCCTGCATTCTCCTCTGACCACTTCCATAATTTTGATCACAATTTTCAATCACGCCTTAAATTATGAACAAATACTCAATATTGACATCAGAGTAAACTTCAGAATTGGTATAATTGAGAAGAATAGTACAGATGTTTTTACTTGTTACTATACCAAGAATAATAAAATGAATGATAAACATTATGCCTGTACATTTGGTGCACATTTTCAGGTATATTTTTTTTTACATATTTGTACTGCAATCATACAGACTCTTACCATGGTTTTAAAATGCTTTTTTTTTTTTTTTACTATTTTAGACACTGGAAAACTATGTTTAGAACTTTTACAACTGCTGAAAACTTTAAAGACGTTTAATAAAAAGCAGAATGACTTTGTATTTCTATTTCCATAGCTATATTAAAATTCTGATTAGAAATTATTCTGGCTCATAAACATTTCTCCCGGTTCTCTACCTCTTTTTAACTGCTTATAGGAAAATTACCTTCTTATCTGTAGTTGTTTTGTGGCCTGAAGCTTTCAGGTTGCATATATTAATCAGTAAGCTTCTGCCGAAGCTATTGCCCTTACAAATTCAGTTTCTCAAGTTCACTTATTTGGTGTGTTTTTTTGTATTGCACATCATGTCCGATTGAAGTTACATTTGATTCAGGTTAAATTTCTTACTTAAAAAGTCAGAATCATTCTTTGTGTGTTTATCATCAATAGAAGATATGAATACGGGTGCCCTGAACAAACTATATTTGTATACATGCTATAGAGTAGCCAGGATAATATAGTTAAGAGTAGCCCCTTGGAAGATATCAAAGCTTTCCTGAAACACCACAAGCTCTCCATCGTATCTGCTGCAGCAAGGCTCCTCCTCGTCATCCTCACCCGGGCTGTAAAATAACAGGACATTCTCACTAAAATAAGGCACAATGTCTGACCAAATCATCTTATTAACCTCAGATGGTCCCAACACATGGATTTTACTATCACTCGGATTAGGTGTAGGTGTATCCACCACTCCAACTCAAGGTCATCCAAATGTCTCATGATATGGTTCTGTCAAAACACCTAGTCTATTTGCTAAAAAGTCAAGTGGTTGGTAAAGTTAAGGGTTAAGTCAACTGACCAGAATCAAATGAGGTCACATCTCTTTGCACTTGTAAACGAAGTTGCATTTTCACTTGAGTTGTTTGAGAGTGTCTTTACATTTTGCAAGTTGAATGAAAATTGCATGTCCTTGCCTAAAACTGGCCACCCTCCAATTTATGTCATAAATAAATCTATTTTAATTATAATTATAAATAGAAAAGAGAAAGAAATGAATGTGTGGAGTAGTGTGGAGCAATTAAAGCAACCTGAGTGGGTACCGTCCCCCAGTATACCTCCCTTCAATCCCATGTAGAGCCCTGCGTGGGACTGTTTTCTTAATCCCGCCCCTGCTGAATTTCTGACCGTTACAGCCCGCTCCCACACCATGTGTGTTCCACTCCCACCACTCCCTTTTCCCAAACTAAACATAAATGCGTTATCAAATTCAGAAAAGAAATCTCGAAGACGTACATTATTTCATCAATGAAAACCACATTGCTTTTGTGAATCTTGTGTTTTTTTGGCGCAGGATAGCATAATTCAGTTTCCAGAATGCTAACAGTTTGTTTTTCGTCTCATAGGTTATGCTTGGATAAATCCTATTTGTGAGGTTTGTATGTCTGGGAAATAAAATCACTGTGAAACGCATCATGATGTTTCAAATAGTGTATTACTAATTCAGTCAACTCTCCCAACAGATAATGAAACATCAATTAAAATAAATGCGGCTCGAAACAAGTATGTTGCTTCTGGTACGATTTCACATTAATTGTTGATTAATTTATTAGGAGTCGTTTGTATGTGTGTAACTAGGCACTTTCATTTTTTTTATAGACATTTCCACCAATGTGAAAAGCTTGTTCAATAAATTGACATTAAGCAACTCATTTTACCTCCCAGGACCCTAAGCATCCAATGGGGTTCAACTATTACAGCAAATGTATACGTTAGGAGGAAAGCCAGAAATTGTAAATTCTTTGACCGGGATTTTTAGCCAGTCATTTCTTCCCTTTTCCTATCTCTCCTTCTTCTCTTTCCTTATTAGCGCCATCAGTATTGCATTTTCTGTGTCTTTTTTCCTATCCTCTCCTTTTCATCCTGTCCCCACTTCTTTCCTTTCCTATTTTTCTCTGTTTTAGCGTTATCTTGCAGATATCTATGGCTTGAATGTGATGCATCATCAGGCTGCAGAATTACCCACTCGTGATAACATACAGCGCACTTTCCTTGCTCGCTTGCAGTTCACTCTTTGTATCCTTCTGTTTTCTGAGCCCGGCAATGGAGCTGTTGTACCGCAGAAAATGTTGACTCACTATACAGTATTCACGTTATTATATACAGCACTAACAACAATTAAAAATACATATTTTAGATGACAGTATACATCTATATTGGTTTGCAGTGCATAATTGTCAAGAATATCCCCATGATCAAATATATACAAGTAAGGAAGAGGCGCAGTAATATCTAAATCCATTTTGTATATGATAGCATATGGTTTTACTGATCGTCAGCCTCACATAATGCTTAGATTCAAGCAACTCATAAGAAAATAAATTGAATTAAAAATAAACTTTTAATAATTTTCTCGAAGAGTGTTCTGTAGGTAGAACAATGCAAACGTGGCAAGGAAGTGGTTAAAACTACAGATCTCTCTCTGACGCTCTATAAAGTTGTTAGTATTCCTTGTCTAGCGGTCCCAGAAAACATGGCTCTTAACATTTTACGTTTTGTATTATTTGAAATGCTATCTATGTTTGAATCCCATTACGATGTCTAAAAAAAATCAAACTGGGTCCTAGAATTTTCTGACTTACTGAATCATCACAAATTTGTGAAAACGTAAACTTATGGACCAACAAGACCAACACAATGGAAGGTTGGTCTTGTTTTGTAAAGGGTCAGGTTTATGAATGGCATTTCACTTGTGGTTATTCTCTTGTTTTAACTTCAGTATTTTTGTGTGCAAATGAACATTTATTTATGTCTGAACAGAGAAGCAGCACATACATGTCAAGTTGTCTGGGGAACAGTGGTAATTTTGTCAGTGTGGCTCAACCAAAGGGAAAAAAAGAGTGTAGGAGATAATGTTTGAAATTGCATGTTGTGAGTGAATGGTTAATCGCAGCTAAAAATAAAGTGGTGTGAAATTAATAAACAAAAGAACCAATATGTATTACAAGAGCGCTTAATGACAAGCGTCACAAATCCAATAGTCTCCTTGACATGGCATTATTGTGATCGTGAATGTGCTTACTGACCATGTAAAAAGATAAATACTCCACCATGTTATTTTTAAATGGAATATTGATGAATTGTAAACCCCTGCGCAAAGAACACAAACAAAGAACGTTGATTTAAGTAAATAGATTTTCCCATTGTCTACTAATGTTCCTGAATTTCTATCAGGATAAACATTTTGGTGTCTTGGGATCCACCACAATATTGATAATGACTTTTAAACCCGTTCACCCTTAGAAGTTTCAACTGATCCACTTTGCCTTTCAAATGGATTTCAAATTGTATTGTTACCATATAGCTTTCTGCGGTGATTGCCTTTGCGATGTAGTTCCATGCCTCAATGGACAGTTTGATTGTATATATCAGGCACATTGTCCACATGATGCCGTTTCGTAATGACCTACAATCTATATTGCTTCTTCCCAGCAATAAAACTCAACACATCCTTTTCGGTGATTTCCACTCGAGAATATGTTTAGATGTTTTACTCGCTTGCTATTTGACGCAGGAAGGACAAATTCAAATTGCTTAGCTGTCTATTTGGTAATATTTTGTGTGGCATAAACTGCATTTATTTGAGCTTATTTTTAATGCATAGGGTTAATATATCAAATAAAAAATAAATAACTGGGATTTAAGAAGAGCACGGATTGGCACAGTATGTTATGCAGTTATTATTTCATGGATGAGTTTATCTACATTTGTACTTAAATCTTTTGCTGCGGGGACTGTAAATGTGTCTTGTTGTAATGCAAAAAAAAAACCCTCCAGCAAGGGGTTAATGGACATAAGTTATATTAATTCAAAATTATATCAACTGCTAAACTAGAACCATGCTGCAAAGCAGAAGATGGTACCCTTGGGGCTTTCTTTTCCCATGCTTGGCAATCATATATTTACCATTACAGATAAAGTTAATTTATGTAAGGGGAAATGGAATGATTGAAATAAGCGGTGCAGAAAAATATTATAACATTTCAGCGACACATATGGCTTTGTAACAAAAAAGAGATGGATTTTAGGGGTAACGTCAGAATCCTCTGCTGTTCAAATTCAACCCCCCCCCCCAAAATAAAGAAGGTTGTATTACATTAAATTTATCTTCCAATATAAAAGTATGGTTGTGTGTTTAATATGAAGTTATAAATAAAAGACTATAATTGAATTGTTGATTATATAGATGAGTTTCCTTGTTTGACCACAAATAATCTAATAGACTCACTAAGTAAACCTACTCCTAGTGAAAATCACACAATTGGATTATGCGCTAATTCAATCATACATACTTATAATGTGTCATTGTTGTTTTTCTCGCTAAACTAATAGTCGTCTGTGGATGAAACATGTCTTTCATTTCTTCTGACAATCCTTGAGTCATCTTCTTGTCTGGACCTCCTTTCATGGATAAAACCTCAGTTGTGCTTTTTTGGTTCAATCTGATGTTTTACTTTCCAATGCCTTGATAACTTACCCGAATGTTATTTTTTTATGTGAAATATCTTGGTGATTTTTACCCCCTTACTCAGGGGCCATGGGGGAACACGGGTACAAGGGGCCCCTTCCAGAATAAATATAAACATATATGTCTATACAAACACACTGCATTAGCAAGCCATTGGCTACTCAATGTAGTTAAATTCCTACATTGCCTTTATGTCCCCAATAGACAGTGAGAACATAATTCAGCCTGGTACTGGAGGACTCCTGGTACTGGAATAATATTCAAGACGCTGGAATGGGCCACAGACAAAGTTGGGGGCCTCATGCAAAGCAAGCTTACCCCCCCCACAGCAGCCATCAAGTATAACGTATAAAAATAAATCTTTACATATATCATGGAAGCTGCTTTTGTCATTGTGCTGTTGCATGTAATGTTACACATTATTGTATTTATTATTGTCTTTTATAGTGCCATCATATTCTGCAGCACTGTACAATGGATAAACAAGACATAACAAGTACTGCATAACAGAAACAAAAAGTACAATAAGCACAACCTCATTGATTCCTTATGTGAATGCATCCACAGACACCTGCGTACACACTGACTCCGACCTGCGGAGTATCTCTCTTCCTGTAATTGCAGGTTGACGGCTGTGGGATCCTCACAAAGTAACCATGATTCTTGCCTTTTCCTTAGCAGAGATCCATGCAGGTTCTACTTTTACTGAACTTAACATGTGACTAAAAAAAGAGCTTCTTACAGGGTGGGCATTTCAGTGGGCTGGTGAAGGGAGATCTTATGATCCAAATGTACGAGGAAGGAAGTGTAGCAATGTTATACAGGAAGGGTATTGGGCACCAGCCAATTTGCCTGATGGCCAGGCCTGGCTTGGTGTCATGGGTTTAGCTAAAGAGCTAAGGCTCTCCTCCTTACTTATCACCTCTTCCTTTTCCCATCTACAAGAAGGGAATGGCTGATCGCGCGATCGAGCAGTTTAAAATGTAACAGCTTTCCGGCTTTTATGCCAGAAGCTGTTACATCAGATCGGACAGCAGAAAGCCGGCCTGATCTCTCGTGCAGCGGCAGGGATATGTCCCTGACGCTGCAATAAGGGCTGGACGTACCGGTACGTCCATAGGGGATTGAAGGGGTTTATATCAAATGTTTTGTTATATGTTTTATAACCCATGTGACCTAATTAAATATAAATATACATTTTTCTATACGCTTGTATTTGTGCTTTATTGGTCACATATTTCCCTAAAAAGGTCATGAAAAACTGACTGAGAAATAAGGGGAGAGGTGTAGGAAGAAGTGGTCACTAGTTGGTAAGTAAATGAGTAAAAAGAGTGAGATTGTGCAAGCCTGAATCTTTTTTGTGTGATGCCTGCGGACACAGAAATGGGACATAGTCTAACATGCAAACTTGCTCTAATACCATATACTAACATATACATACACAGACACACACTCTCTTTTCTTCACCTAGGGGCCACTGACCATAGACGTACCCCAGACACCACACTCATGATAAACACCATACGCTCACACAAATACCATACAAGCAAGCACACACACTCACTCTCTCCTCTCTCCCCCTTTCTCATCTTATTAACAAGCATAAACTAAATAGTACCTTAGAATACAAGAGAGATGGCATTCCTTTAATACAGGTATACCAGAGCATAGCGGTAGTTATTGTTCAATCTGACCCATGATATTGTACCCATCTGAACACATTAACAGAGGATGAATGCCCCAGCATGGGATTTCAATAATAAATGTACACAAAAGGTCATAAATGCTTTGATAATCCATACTAAAAAGGGTTTTAAGGAATGTTTCCAACAGTGCAAGCTGATGTTTAACACCCTGTGGAGTCAATGTTTCTTGTCCTCTGTAGCTGTAAGAGGATATAATATTCACTGTGCTTGGATTTGTACTCCATGCCTGTCAACATTTGTAGAGAAAAATTAGTCTGATATCCACTTGAAAAAATAAAAAGAAATGTTCCTCCATTGCTTCTCTTTTTTTTGTATATTTCACTCTGACTGCGGTTTTCCTGTCTACTGCTGACTTTATTTTATTTCACTTTTGTTTGATACAAATCCAGTACTTTTCAAAATAAACTTAACAAATTTTTTTTTCAAATCTATCCTTATATCAGATGTAATGTTAAATAAAAAAAGAACAAGATAGTTTGGTAAGAGTGTCCGTGGTTGTGGCTAAAACCTTATTTGATTTTGATTTTTGGTATATCTGGTTTAGAGTTGGGGTTAAGGTGTTGGACTTCTACCCCATTGCTTGTAAGTTCAAATCTGGTTACTGCTGGTTTGTTCCCATGCTGGTAATGTTGGGTGTAAACTCTGCATGGCAAAAGTGGTGATAGTTGTTGACCATGTTGCAATTACCTTGGTGCCCATAAATTCAGGAGGCAAAAAAATAAAGAAAACCTTATTTGATTTTGCATGAAAAAAAAAGCTTGGAACAATTAATACAGGCTTAGTTATTTTCTATATTAAAAAATAATATAGAAAATAATAGAGACAAGGTAATTCAATTACAGCAATAGATAGTTTTTAAACCTTTTTTTACCAATATAGAAATTCTGGAAGTGGGTAAAGTTGTTGAAGATTTTGGTATATGTTCAAAAATATAAATCCTTGATAAACATTATCGAGACATGATTAGTAAGATCTTTACAGAGTGGAATAGTGGAAAGTATACCACTATATATATATATATATATATATATATATATATATATATATAGTGACAGTGTCACTCACTTCTCACTTGTCCGAACTCACTGGGTTTTATAAGCTCCAAGCAGGTGAATCTCAGGGCCTTCCATGCTTCTCCTGATAGCTGAGAGAAAAGTGCACCGGCTAGTGTTTCTTGTGCTATGCATCTACCTTTTTTGATTTGCTTGTGAGTGACTTTAGCCAGCCGGTATTAGTCAGGGGTGAGAGCTCGGTTTCTTCTTATGTTTCTTTGTATGTTTTTATGAACATTATCACATTATAGCTGAGGTGAAGGTTCGAGCCGGTTAGGACTTGAACCTTAGCCTCAGCTCTGTTTAGCCAGTTCTCTGAAAGCTTATCAGTTTACTGTTGTAGAAAGTGTTGTGAACTCATCAGAGATGATTAGTGTCATCCTTAATGTCCATAGGTAGTTAGATAGCTAGAAGAAATGCCTGCCAGACCCTTAAGTATACTATCCACAAATACGTACATTGCAAAAAAAAGATTGTTTTTGCATAAATTACCGATCTCTCTGTGTACATTAGCTATCCACAAAGATAATAAAATGCTACTGTGTGAGCCTTTGGTCATAGTGTGTGTTGCTGGATACTGTGAGAGTGTGTCTGTTTAATATTTGGTGCTAGTGTGTGTAGGGGAATGGATGTTTTACATACATTACTTATTAAAGGAGCCGTTATTACCCCAAATGTGTTTTTTTTCAGGGATAAGTCAAGCAAACTATTGATGAATCATCGTCCATCTTTCCATGCAATCTGAGTAGTGTTTATGTCATGGAGCAGCAGGATGAGACATTATGACCTGGTGCTCCTCAATGAAGATGGACGGACAGAGCAGCTGGTGGTGCTCCACTTGGTGAGGCCTAGGCCTTGCCCACAGTAAATAAACTGCTGAATGAACTTGTTCTCTGCTTTCTTAGTCTTGCTCTGTTCGTTAGTGAATGGTCACCTGTATCTTTCTGAAATCATTATCTTGAGCATGTTAAAAAAAACAGGCTGCGTCTGAATGGAATGCTATTGGGAAAGAACTGGGACCTTGCTGTGAATCTGGTGGATCTGGTGGACTCTTGTTTTCTACAAAAGAGCGTCTTGCTCACATAATACCAAAATCAAGCAAGTTTCTTGAAATAGTCATAAGCTACATTTACATTTTCATTGTGGTATTATATGATATTTATGCAACAGATATATCTAGATAAAACGCTGCCACCTTTAATATGATAGCTTTCTTATTGTATTTATTTTTACATTCACGTGTATTTTTTGAAGCTGCACGTTTGTAATATATATGCCGCATTTATCTTGGTTCAAAGGTAATATTTTGTTTCCGAAGCACTGTTATAGAGTCAACATCCCATTTTTATATTTCTTTCAGCTGGACCTACTGTATGATATTCTATTATAGTTGAGGTTTAAATCTGGAGATTTAGATATTGTACATTTTTTGGCTGACAGATAAAACCACACACAAAAATTGTACAGAAAGATAAAATGAAAAAATACAATCTCACTATATCATCTGAAAACATTTAAAAAGCATCTGGGCTCCCAACTCCTACTGAATTAGGCTTACAAAGCGTTTTTTCTTCTTTTCATTTATTTCCTCTCTCTAAGAAAAATCATTTATGTGATCCTGAATTCAAGCGAGCACAAACTGCATGAATCATGTAGGTAACGCACTTACTCTCATGGGAGGATAGCACCAGCTGTCTCATTGATTCAGCCACTCTGCTGGCTGATAGCAAAGCAGGATTGGCATCATTACCAGAAGGAGCTGTTTAATAAGGTGCCACGATGCTAGCAGTCACCAGACAAAGAGAGAAAGAACATCTGCTTAAAAAAACAAAGACAAGTCCATCGCTGGAAAAAGCCTCGTATACAAGTATTCAAGAATAACCATCCAATCGCCTCAATGCCAGTATATGATTTTAAGACGGAAAAGGTTGAATTAAATCTTAAAAGCTTTAAAAAGTAAAACAGATCACACACAATTTATTGTTTGTTTTTTTTTAAATTTTATTTTGAGATGAGAATCATCTCCTGTAGATACATGAAGATTAGTTCATTAAGCATTAAAATAATAAAAAAACAAAATAAGAGAAAGCTCTTTAGGTTTCTGCACATTGCAACCTTGCCTACTATGAATGGTGGCTTCCTTATTGTCCACAGATAAAAGGAGACTGTAAAATGCCAGCATCTTAAACAAACCATGCGCAAATATGTATTTCCATTGCAAGAAAATATGCCTTTTTAAAAAAATAAATCAATGATCTCTGTGTGTACGTTATTCTTGGTAGTAATAAAGGTAGTAAAATGCTAATGAATGGCAGAAGAAAGACTAATAGACTCATTCAAATTATATTGCTTTATATTACTTTTCATGTGACATTTTTAAATGCCTCTTTAGACAAAACATAATTTGCTTTGTATTGGATCATGTCTGATTTACTAACCAACAACATGGAAAATACAAGATGTGTTTCTGTGGTGTGCAACTGGATCACCACAGTTGCTGTTTGGCTACATTTATATTGTATAGCCCCCACCAGCATAACTGCCACTGACTGCGAATCCAGTACTTGTGAACTCTCTAGGCTTTACCTGGAGTCTCGGGTCAAAGCTACGTAGAGCCCATCCGGGTCATTTTCTTTTTTCTCCAGGCAGGGGGGGTGGCATTTGGTCACACCCATGTTCTGCCAACCCCTGCCCACTTTTACCCTGCTCCCTATTCCATTCCCTCCCGCTCAAGTCTAGCCCCTACCCGCACATGCAACTAGCCCTGGCTTCACACATAGATAGCCCCATGTCCCCACAAAGCTTTTCTGGTAAGCTCCCAGTTATGCATCTTACAACCTTTCACCCAAGCTGTTCCAGGTGATGTAAAAAGTTAAAGGAATAGAAAATACCAGTACAAACTGATAATGCGTAGCTGACGCTCACTGCTGATCTTTCAGAAAGTTCTGCCAATTTTTTTTTTTAATACTTATACAGAGTGAGATTTAATTCATCATTTTAATGTAGTAAATTATGAAAGGACCCTGGAAAACCCCTATTAGCATGTAAAATTTTATTTATAGAAACAAAATAATTTGATTATAAAATGTTGCTACATGATGGATGAAAGTAAAAATCATGTATATGCAAACATGTATGGAGCACTATGATACCTATTCAAACAAAAGAAACTATAAGGAAATGTATCTTACAAGAATGATGACTTTTTTGGAGTTGTGAGGATAGGGCCACATGTCAATCTATCTATCTATCTATCTATCTATCTATCTAGCAGAATTTACAGGAATATACCGTATTTGCTCAATTATAAGACAAGGTTTTTTCAGAGTAAATGCTCTGAAAAATACCCTCTTATAATCAGACCTTAAGAAAGGTTTGACGTTTTTACAGCAGGGAACAAATGGCCAAAGCCGTCTCTTTGTGTCTATGCGGAAAATAATTCTAACATCATTATAAATAAGATGTGTACGTTATAATATATCAGGTAGGCTCTATCACTGTACTTTTAACTTGGACATGCAACGGCAGTTTATAAAATCTACTTAAGTTTATTAAAATTTTGGTTCTGCCTTTTTCATGCTTCACCTATTTACAATACTAATAAATATATTTGCAATTGATCACCGGTATATTCCTTCCCATGTATCATTTATTGTCAATTTTTTCTGGGTGTTTTTAATTGAATATATATATCCTGATATACTGAGATAGTTATAGACCCAATAAAGTAAGATTTTTTGAAGAAAGAAAATCACTAATCTTAAATTAAATTGTATTTTTAAACTGCATCTTCATATGGAAGGCTAAAAGAAATCCATAGTTATAGTTTAAAAGTGAGTAGGAAGGGTATGGTAGGAGATGACCCAAGGGAGCGATCCCGTGCTACCATGTGGAACTGTATCAATGGAGGATGAAGGGAAATATTTCAAAGTTTAGCGAACCGTTCTCAGTTGTTCTGAAAGAAATTGGTCGCATGCATCTAAATCTATTACATGCAATGTATTTTTAAGAACAATTCTACACAAGAGTGCTTTAAACTGTCAGTTCTGAAATCGTGCTGACCCCTGCATCTTCTCTGCACAACGACTGTCACCACGTTCCATCTTTGTCAACACAGATAGCTCATCAGGGCGCTGAGTTGTGGGCACAGCAGCAAATCTTCAGAGAAAAAGGGATGTTGTCTGTAGAAAATGAAATTGACAAATCCCATTTGAGTCTCAAGATGACTTTATTCTGGTTTAGTTGTCTAGGTGCATAAATTTAAAGATTATCCTCCAACGATCTCGCAGTAGACTAAAAAGTACGACTTTCGAAAAAAATGTCTTGTAGCAAATTGGATTGGAGCCACTGTTGGGGTTTAAAACAATCAAAAACCTAACAATGGAAAGTTAAACCCGCCTTTTCATTGATAAATTAAGGTATTAGGAATGAACATGGTATGTGTAAATGATCGGTCAGTTGGCAGTTGAACTGGGTAGGTTTGGGGTAGAGTTCTTCACATAAAATTTCCCTTTAGAATGATTTATGTTTGAAGAATAAAATTACATGAGTTAGCAGGAGAATAATGACTTTCTGCAGGTTTCAAATTAAATAATGAACGATGACAAGACAGACAAATACCTTACAATTATTAACTTCATATGCAATGTGTTCATGGTAATGTATGAAACATCTCGTAGCTTGACAAATGTGAGTCTCTGGTCCATCCATTAAAAGGTGAATGCCAGTTTCAAAAAAGGAAGTCTTAGCGTTGGCTGTCATATAATACATCGCCATTAATCTGTTGTCCATTTATTACACATTTTTTAGATCACAAAGACGAGGCTCATTATTCTAAATAATAATAATAATAATAATTGTGGAGCATCAAAAGCTTTAGGAATCATAAAGGGTTCTCCCTCTGCTTCTCCCTTTTTTGCTTTATGTTTCTTCCTCTATTATTAAGTGTGAAGGGTTAGTAGCCCTTATTATTATTTTTTGACTAATATATTGTCATCATATTTTGTAGCACTCTGTAAAATGGGTTAGCAGTTCATCGCAACAAGTGAATTGCATTACAATTTGGATTTAAAGAAACAAAAGATAATCAGGGTCCTGCTCAAACGACTTTATGATCTAATTTCTATGGGCCCCTGGAGTTTTAATCCAGAATGTGAAAGCAATCTATACTATGAAACCCCCCATTCTCCATATTGGTGCAGACGTGTGGGGTTATATTTATGCACTTTTTACACCACTGTTTACAGATTGTTGCACAATTAAAGTAAATGTAATTCTGTTCACCGATTAAAACAAGAAATTAATATGAATACTCTCAACATATTTATGATTATGCTTCCTCTTTAACTTATCTCTATCCCATGGTTAGGTCGATGATTGCTGTTGGCAGAATCAGGTAACCTTGGTAAGGTGCGGAGAAAGAACCAGTATAGAAAAATGAAATGAATGTGCATCTTTGACCACAGATCTCAGCTTCCATAAATTAAATTAATACATTTAAACTATATATTTAAAAAAAACCCAAAGAATATAATGATACTTACGGCTGTGACAATTCCGCTTTAAGTTAGAGTCCTAATATTTTTTAAAACCTGGGTAATGGGTGTTTTGTACTAATTAAATCATGACCTATGGATCACCCATGGCCATACAATCTTAGACTTTATATCATTACCTTTTACTACTGACCTCTGTAGCAATTCTGTAATAATTACAGTTCTCAGATTGCCTCATCTGATTATTAGAACTGAAATACTTTAGCTGCAGGAGTCTTTACAGTGTGATTTAATTGAAAAACCCCAGACAGTCCCTAGACATTATTTACCTATTTTACTCAATTAATCGGAATCTTGAAATATGTCAGGTCCCCATAAAATGCTTTAGTCTGGTCAGTGTTCTGCTAAACTCATTAGCTTTCCCAAATGATAATTATGTTCCAGAAATAAATTAGCCTTAATAATGTTTTTGAGTACAATCTTTAAAGCCACCATCCATTTTGATGGATGCATTAAAAACATGATATTTATAAAATAAAAGACAGTCTAACCCGGAGAAATCAGTTACAAAACGATAAGTGGAATCCACGGCACAATATAATTTTGACGGCATTGCAAGTTAATTAATTAATTAAATTAATATGGAATTACCAGTATCCATTCAGTTTACAAAACAGTCTACTAACAGTTTACTAACAGTCTACTAATAGAGGTGTGACAGAAAAGACTCTCTCAGATTAAAGAGACAGAGACAGGGGAAACAGAGGAGTAGGTACTCATTGGATACAAATGTATCATCCTCAATCATAAATGAGAAGAAAGTAGAAACAACAGCCAGGATAATAGTCAAAGCAGTAATTTTCTTTATTTCTGGAAACACCGACCGGTTTCGGGAGTTGTTCTTATTTAGCATTTTCTATAAGAAAACACTATCTTTTTTATTGGTAACAACCAAGCAGGCTAGGAAATAATGTAGCTCCTTTTCTTTTTTTAAATACATTTTTTTTTATATATATAACTTAACCTAAAAAAAAACAATTCCTTTTTTCAGGGTTGCTAATTTTCTTGATTTAATGTGTGGACTTTATACTTTTTATCTTGCCTTGGCCTTTAAATAGGAAACATTCAGCTTTCCAGCAAACTCTTCCAAACTCCTCCAGTATGCAGATCACATTAACCAAGCTACTCGGTGGACATCAGATCTCTCCCCGCTGTAGACCCCAGAAAATAGCTAAAACCCCCCCAAAAAGCTACACTCCTGTATCTCAATCTAATAGCTTTTTCCTGAAGCCCATATTGTGTCTTTAAGGTGTTTTGGTACTAAAACTAGCCATGATATGGACAATTCAGAGAATGCATAGTTAAAAGAATGTCAGTAATTATTCTGGTAAAACTTGCCTGGCCGACACATAATTAGCATTCACCATAATTCATGTTTTATTGGGGAAGTGGTTTGTACACCTCTAATAGCACTTGTTATTTCGCTGTTTATGGCTCTACTGCTTCGTTCTTGATAAATTGCATAGTGAAAGGGCACAACGTACCTTTTGTGCTTGAAATGTCTTCTGTAAAAGGGTAGAATATTTCCTCAGTCTGTTTTTTGGCAATCTATCACAATTCACCATAAAATATAAGGCAGGCAAACACAGTGAATGGCTTTTTTTTTTTTTAAAGGTAAAAGTTAGGACATCAGAAACAAAAATCGGACAATTTTGCAAGAAGTAGACATAATGAGCTGCATCGTATTAGGAGCACTTTTCTTATTTCGCTTTTAAAATTTGACACTGATATTCAATCAACGTTAAAACGTATCCAGTATTTCCTAATGAGTTTATGTGTAAGATAGATTGTAAGCTCAAAAGTCCGCCAGTCCTGCCAGGAACCATTAGTAATATAAGGCTAGATGGCAAGCTCCCGGACAGGGTTCTCAACTCCTGATGTGTCTGTATGTATTTATGTATATTTGTTATGTATGTGTGCTCCATTTAAATTGTACACCACTGCATATTTTGTTGGCGCTTAATAAATAAAAGACATAATAATAATAATAATATAGCAACCAAAACAAATATACAATTTGTATTAATGCTTTGGAATAAAAATTAATGATTACCTTATCAGGTATATTCGTGTGGCCTACTAATAATATTCTACGAGAACAGACAAGAACCTGGAGTCAACTGGCTGCATTTACTCAGATAATAAAGTCTGTAAAGGGATAAGAGGCAGGGATTTTAAATCAGCGGGGTTCCTTGCAGTAATATTGTCCCGCTGTGCTGCACAGCGTTCTACAAAATACATTTACAGGGATTTTAAGCTCCTTTAGTAGAGTGGTACCTGGGTACCTGCTATGTAGCGAAGTATTGTGCGCCGTTACTTGAAGTGAGTGACACTAATTAATCAGTGGATGGCTCCCATTAGCTGGGGGCTTCTGATCAGATGCATACCCTAACAGACTTCTCGGCGGGGATCGCAGCCCTATCACCATGTTCATGTTAAAGTAGGTTTTCATTCTATCATACGCATCAGCTCAGCTTGTGATAACGACGAGCCATCTGATCTTCCATGACCCGCAGTCAGATTTAGCATATCATGGCAGCAGATGCTCCATAGTTTAGCTTCATCATATTTAGGAAACCCACATTTTAATAGAATAGTCCTGCGTACACTCCGAGACACTCATTAAAATGATGTGCATATGCTGGAAACAATGTAAAGCCCACGCATTGTTCTTTGCCTGTGACTAGTATCTCTTTATTACCTTGAATTAACCAGCTGTGCTGTTTGTTAATGTACAGACATCTGTGAAAACAATATTCATGTCACATTCTATAATGTCTGCTTATTAATCTCTGATTATTCTCATGTCTATATTTAGTTGCTTGGTATATAAAGACTACGCACAGAAGTTATTCTTTTCTATTATTTCACCGCGTGGTGCTTAGAACATGCAGACAGTCCTTGACATACTGTATAATGATGCAATGGATTAATGCTCTTACACGGAAAAAGTGCCTCCTTTGTAGGCCTGATCTCGTGTTACATCATGGCAGACTCAGACGGATATGAAATTACTATCATTACTGCGTTTGATCACATAAATCAAAGTTTTATGTTTCCCAAAATATTTATACAGCATTGTATATTCTTAATTCTTTCGATAGAAAAGAGTGTAGCTATGATAAAAGAATGTATATATGTTTATGATTGAAGGGTAAAAATGGGACTTTTGGTAAGAAAATCACTCCATTTCCTGGATAAGTCCTTAAATCAAGAAGTCCCAAAATTAAAGGAGCTGTCAACCAGTTCCTCTGCAACCTGCATCTGCAAACAGCGAGAGGGGCATCGGTAAATCCTGCCACAGCTCAAAGGGCAACAAGACCCCAACATCCTGCTCTGTGAAAGTGGGGGCATCTTCAGACGTCTGTCTCCCTTACCTGCTTCCTGGTAGGTACAAGCTGCCCTCACATCTGTTCACCTCCCCTGCGTGTGGGTATTCTAAATTAATTTAAACTACATTTAGAGCTGTTGAAGGCTTCAGATCCCTGCTTAACACCATGCATGATCTTGGATGGAAAGGATACAAAAAGTGCATTGTGCTCAATATTGTATGTATGTGCGGGTGGTGGATGCATGTATGTATGTATGTATGTATGTGCGGGTGGTGTATGTATGTATGTGCGGGTGGAGGACGCATGTATGTATGTATGTGCGGGTGGTGGATGCATCTATGAGGTTACACCCCCTGTTTAGGCCACACCCTTATCCCAGAATCAGTCATAAAATATGATCACCCTATGTTGGGGGGAGGTTGTCTTTTTAAAAAAATATGTGTGAATCTGGCAAAAGAGAGGATTTTTTCTATATGAAGGGCACCTTGAGGGGATGAACATGATGGGCTTTTATGTTATAGGGGTCCAAAAATAATAATATGAAGAAATGTAATGATTTTGCAATTGCAACAATTACTTTGTGTTAAATAACACAAGATTGTTTACCTAAATGTCTATATTTTATCCAATAGGATTGCAGAAAAGTTATAAGCGTGACACCCCCCCCACTTACCCACTAAAAATATTGTGTGTCATGCGACCTTGACACGCATCCCGAAAGGGGGGGGCTCTGCGTAGCCAGGTACTGTGTGTTCTGTAAGCCTTTCCTTGCAAAAAAATAGACAATATTACAACTGCCATACAGAACTGTAGAATACACTGGTTCTATATAAATCTGTTATTATTATTTCATAAAACATACAAAAATTACTCTCTGATTATTCTCTTTTTAATTTAAAATGTAAGGTACATCAGTAGATAGTGATGGCCCATTCACCTGGATCTTCAAGGTTTCTTCTACTTACTGCTCATCTGAGTTTGCATTTCTGGAACCTCTACTATTTCAATAAAAAGAATGTTGAGTTGCGATGATCTTTAAGACATAATTTATTGCATATTTCCCAAAACACATTTCACTGGCAATTTTCTGCATCACTGATTCTTCCCATAAAACAAGCCTTAAAGTTCAGAGACAGCACAACTAAGTGCAGAATAAGCATATGCAAAAAATAATCTCTTTGCAAGATTTATTTGCATCACACCTTACATAACTGTTTAAATGCTTGGAACACTGCATTGGAGCAAAATGTACAATCTCACATCACATTAATAATGGTACTTAGCTTCCATGTTCCTTATCTCCTATGTTCTTCTGGCTTCAGAGCATGTGCACTGCTCTTTCACTGTGAAAGTCAAGCATTGAACTCAGTAGGCTTTATCATCTGAAAATGCCATCGGCTGTATTGCAGTACAAGAATAGGGGGCTGGCCCCATCGGCCCCTTGCACCCCTCCTGGTAACTCACATGCACACTGGCACACACATTTACACACTCACACTACTACACACATACTCACTCATACACTCATGCTAACACACACACTCATGCTAACACATTCCCTCTCGCCCATACATAAACATACAAATTCATGCTCACACATATTTACACATTCACGCACACACACGTACTAACAAATAAACGTACACAATCTTTTTCCTTCACACTACTAAGTGTAGATTCACCCCTAACACTCTAACACCATATGCTGAAAAACTAACTCTAATTCCATACAGCAACACCCTCACAAACTGACACCAAATAATAATGCTAACACCACACACTAATGCTAACACTAACACATACACACTCTACCACCACATACTTACACATACACACACACGCTCTGCAACACTATACACTTACCACACAGATACACAATGTCCCACTCTAATATCATACACTTACACATCAAGTACTCCCTCTCCCATCATCCTTGCAGCTCATACAGCTCTCCCTCCCTGACAAGGAGGACTGCTGTGATTTAGGCCACTCTGAGAACCTTTATTGTGGCCAAACAAGGCCATCAGTGTGTCCAGAAAAAGAAGTGCTTAAGGAAGAATTTACTCATAGATTCTTTTATGATTTTATACATCCCATTTCATGTGTGTCCACCTTCAGTGCGGCAAAATCTAGCCCTGCCCAAGAGGTGGATAAAGCAGATATAAGAAGATTAAGGTGGAGCATGCGTGGGACTATTATGCCCCACTCATACCAATGGGGCATAGTATTATCAGAAGCACTGACACTGCCAATATCGTTGATCGTCGCGGTTGATGCTGTAGTAGCCTCACCTACTCAGTACACAGATCACCATGTCTATTTTATTTTTTATTCCTGCCAGGGCTTGCTTTGTCCAGGAATCCAGCACTGCTCGGCGGTGATCTCCTGGAGAGGGACGCGCATGGCGATGCAGTGCATCTGCACATCATGTTGCGGCTCCTCTCTGATATTGAGCCGAATTGGAAGATTCAGCCAGAACGGCCATGCAGCAGGCAGCCTGGTTTTTAGATGAAATTGGAAACAGGAAAGCTTGAAATAGATTTATCTCTGCTGTAGTGCAGATTGTCCAGCACCATCTCTGCTCGTTAAGATAGACAACTGAATTATTTGAAATGCCCCTGTGTTTTTATGATTGATGGGCGAAATTTAAGTCAGAGAATTTCCAGGGGGAGAGTGCCCCTCTTGCCACTTCTTGTGGACGCCCATGATTGAGCCCAGAAATTTGACGCTCATGACTGAGAATGCAATTTTTTGGTATATTTTTTTACAAAAATATTTTTTTTTACAAAAATATTACACACATTTACCCAAATGGCTTTTCATCAGGTTTTCATCCATTGATTTTTATTAATAGTACTACAAATGGCACATATAAGATACTGTTCAATGATATTATTATGAAATGTGTAAAGCCAACACAGAATAAAATGGGAACTAATTTCCTTGAACTATCAACTTTTATTAGTATTTGCACAGCACAGGTGCCAATCATAAGGCAATTGGTTAGAGTAAACACAATGAAATAGGGTGTTGTTACCCACTTGAAACACTGTGTGGCAGTGTAACACCACCAGGCACTGGCAGTAAATGGGTTTAGGTGTTAACAAGGATGCCTTTCAGAAAAAGGTTGCTTGTACAGTCAGGGGAGGTTGTCAACATGTATAGCCTTAAATACAAGGCTAAAGAAACCAAGTGTAAACACAGACTTCTTTTCCAGATACACAGGCAAACAGGAGTAAGATCTAGCATTAACCATTTAATAACGAAAGGCAGTTCTTGACGTTTCACATCTATATCAATACCTAACTAAGAAAAGGATTGCTCCCAATGTGGAAGCTTAGGACCTTCTAAAAATGATGTGACAGAGGAAGTCAATTCATATTTATAATTTTATAAGAAAAATTATTGTAGCATTTTACAGTGCTGACCAAGTTGATATAATAACAACATTCTGTTGTAGACTACTAGCACTGCTGCACCCTGAACTCTGCTCCCCTGACCCTAGAATTCTTGGATTTCAAGCTCAGCATCTTCAGCCCTGCTGCCTCCATCGCTTTGCGTTTTTTTTTTTAATCTAAAGTTAATTAAGTAGCTTACATTAAAGGAACTGAAGTAGAACCAGCAAAGCATCTAACTGCAATATGCGGAGAGTGAGCCTAAAGGTTTTTATTCTGCATACTTCTACTGATACTGAACACTGCCAGTTGGAAAACAGCTAAATTACAAAGTTATAGCATTGTGAATACTGGAAACCCCCCCCCCCCAAAAAAATATAACGTACAAAAACAAAAAAAAAAGAGGGAAATAGAAGATATAGAGAAAAGCTACAATGTGTGTGTGTGTGTGTATATATATATCATATATTTCTACCTAAAACTATATATATTTTATATACATATATATGTAAAAAATGTATACATACACGTATGCATCATAATATAATAATATACAATATTAAGTTTTATGTAGAAATAGATGATAGGTGATTGATGTTTAGATAATAGAGAGATGAGTGTGCTGCAAACATGATCACATGAGGACATTTAAAAGTGCCTCCTCTATTTGTAAGACCAAGTGAATTATCTGCACTCTAGGTAATAATGTAATACTAATCTACATTAAGTTATGTAATAGGAATTGGTCACATTTAAATATTTGTAAAGCCTGGCTCATTAGTGTATTGAAGGTATATTTCATATTTTTTTCCCCACACCTTAATACATATTGGGTGTTGTCTTCATAACTAATTTCTGTGTACCGCAGAAATCCATATCTATGATGGAAATAAAACTACGGTAGTATTAGAATCTCAATTCTGCAGAATATTAATGTTGGTCACAGCATATTAACCATCAGCAATAGGATATTTGAATATAAATAGGCCCCAATTTAAACCTATAATAAAATGGACATAAATGTGGAGGATTATTGTATTTTTGCCCTTTAGAAGATATTCATCTGGTGAATTATGGTAATATGTTTCCATTATGCCAATACAATCTTGCAGACAATAACACTGCTAAGAGACTGCGGATCAGATATTGTACTACATACCAGGGATGTGCAGATACTATTAGGATAAGAGAAAAATAGTGGATTCTAACAGGGATTAGAAATCATTTAAATGCTCAATAATTACTATTTTTCAGCATATAAAAAATCTCTATAAAAAAAAGATAAATGCAGAATTAGGACAATGGTTGGACATACCATCATTTTAATGGATTCTGAGCAAGTAGCAGAGGTTTAAGCTTCTCCGTGAGATCTGTGGCACACAAAAGGTTAAAATCATGCTATTTTCTTACTGATTTAATTCACTCAAATTTATCTCTTTCATGCAAAACAATTTTCATTGAAAGTTAACCACTGCTAAGAAAGCCTATTAGGATTTGGTTATATTTGAGGGTTATTCACCCTGTGTGTAAGCAGATTTATTTATTTATAGCATGTATCAGCTGAACTCCCTTTTTGCAAGTTTTTGGGTTCAATCAGTTTGCCCTGTTGATGTCTGTGGCTAGTTACAATATATGTTAGGGGGAAAAGGTGCCCTTCTAATTTAATGGATAGACATCACTCGATGACATTGTTTGCAGCATATTGTGGATATGATTGATAGATACAGCAAACAAGAACAGTAGAAGGTAATATTTGCATGTTGTCTTATTATATGTTAAAAAAAATTATATACAGAGAAAGAAAATTAAAATAACAAAAATACAAATGCCATGTTATGGGCACTGAATTTCTTTCCTATTTCATATGTCATATTATCATTAGAATAATAAATATCATACTTAAATATTACATCACTAGTGTGTATATATATATATAATATATATATTTATATACTGTATAAATACTGTATATATTATATATATATATATATTATATATATATATATATATATATATAATCACATTGAATTATAGAGCACCAGCAGATTCAAAAGCACTAGTTATATAATTTGTAGCCTTTTTACCTGTAATTTTGTACATTTAAGCTTAACTCCCATCATGCTTACTGAACCTTTGGCTAAGCACTGTGCAAGCTGCAGATCCTAGCAATACTAGAGACTGTCTAGCCTTTGCTAAGAGGAAACAATCTTTCATGGCATTGCATGTAGCTATTAATGCATTCAATTAAATTTCACACCAATAGAGGAAACATGATACGTTGCATGTAAAATTGGAAATCATCCACATCCTATTACTATGTCAGAACCTCTTAGTGAGAGACAGAAAATGTGCAGTGCATGTAAATAACAGAAACTGCTTTATTATCTAGTTCCATAGTTAATATAAACTCTGGATGTCCCAGGATTGCAATAGTTAATGCAATTCCTTGTTTACATTGTGTTCACATTGAGAAGACAGTACATACTCTATATAGCATCACATGGAAGGGGGGTTATTTAGCAGGGATCAATGGAGGGAAAATCTTAAAGTAATAATGCTACCAATGTTCCAGATCCTGGGCTCACTACTCAATTCAAGACATGCTAGTGATCTGGCATTCCATATGTGAAGGTCTTTGGCCATATTGCAAACTAAAACAAACTGAAATAATGAAAAAATAATAGACAATCGGTGTAAACCTAGAGTATATATATATATATATATATATATATATATATATAGTGAAGCAGTGTCTCTAGATTGGCATTAGTGTTAGATTGGAGTGGTAGCCAGATATTCACTGTGTTTATTTGTGCTGTGGAGTTGTAGGCTTTTGATTGTACCTCTCAATGAAGAAATCATCCATTAACTTCTCAGAGCTGGCACAATCACATCTCCTCTACCCTCCCTGATGCCATAGACCAGCATGGAAGAATCCAAGAAAAAAAATGTTCTCTTGCAAGCAGAGTCTGTTTCATCCAACATGCAAATCAAAATTACTCTCTGTGTGATAATTAATTTAAATGAGCCCCCTACACCCATTGCTTAGAATTGTTTCGTCATTTTAGACTGCCAGCTACATCTTGAAGGATATTTATGGAAGCGGCGCCCCTGGTGGTAGGGTTAAGTAATATAGCAAACGTTTCTTGTCCCCATTGCGCTCTGGAAGAGAACGGTATATCAATTCATTACACACCCGCGTAAACAGTTCCTGGGTGTTTTCTGACCTTTCTTGACTATTTCTGATTCCACACACCCCACTTTGTAGGAGGCATGTTAGGACATGGTTACCTATTATCAAAGATTTTGCAGCCAAACCCAAAATGAGCAGTCCCTTCAACTTATATGACCTGGAGTACAGAAGTCACCCACACTTCGTTTCTTCTTAACTCTCTGGACTACCACAGTGCCCACTAACCTCATCGGAGTGTATTAGAGATCCTTGCAGCACTCTACCTGGCCACAGGTCGACCTTCCTGCCGACCTTGCTTCTAAGGTGGACCAACCTGCCACAGGCTGCCATCTGCTAAACCTCACAGCTTGGATCACCCCAGGTGCACCATGATAGTGGATCTATAGTGCCACATCACACACCCAGATGCAAAGGGAGGCAAGTGGGTTCAAGTTCCTCTGTGTTGTGATTACTGTTTGTTGAACTGCGTGTATGTGGGTGGGGGCATGGCTTGTTCTTTACTGCACAAGACTTGCTTTTTATTGTCCCCTATATGCAAATAGGGCTTGACTTTGTCTGATGTTCAGATGTAGTGAAAGTCTTGAGTCGCTGTTCCCTACCCTTGGTTCTTTGGTATCTTCTCTCCAGCAGCTCTGTCCCCTTCTGTCTCTGTGTCACTCTGATGCTGAGCTGCTGGATGTGGCTGTGATTCTCTTTGCAGGCTTTTACCCCGAGAGATATCAAACAGCAAAGCCAAGACTCGCAATCAGTAAGAGCTCAGTCCCAGCAAGCAAGGGCTGCCTATTCATACTCAGCAACCTATTGCATTCTGGCTTCAGCCCCCTCCACCCAACCCTCCAAAAGCACTCACACTTGGACTGTTCGTGAGTGATCTATCTGCAGAATTATCCTGGCATCCAACATCGGTGCGATCGCCTTGCTTCCCTGCTGGATTAACTTCATTTTAACCGATCTAGCCGTATTTTTCTCATCTCCAACCCCTTCCACTTTACTGTTTCTCCCCCCTTGTGTCTTGTGGTCATGGGGTTTATAATTTCGTTTTTATCTAGGCTGGTGAGAGCTCTCCTGGTTCTGTAAAGTGAATGTCAGTCTTGGATTTATGTTCTTGAAGGAACAGACAGATCAAGCAGGATATCCCAAGTAAGTTTGATCCGGGAGGATGCAGGCTGTGTATTGGCTCTCCGTTCTTCTTCTTCAGTCCACCCTCCACCTGGTAAGTTTCCTACCTGACTCTATATACCTAATAATGTATGCAGACAAATCTACAAGTAATAACCTCAGCTAATCATCGCAATTACCACCTTTTCATGAGTCTGATTGCCTTCTTAAGGAGCTTTGGGTAAAAGTACATATGCCCCTGCTGCATATCATCTAAATTGCTCAGTCTTAGCTGAACACCCTTCCCTTTCCATCCTCCACTATAGGGGTATATCTGGTAGCCCAGATGCCTTTCACTCCAACACTAAGTATGCTCAGCCAGCCAAGGTTTAACACAGTCATTCTGGATTCTGGAATTCCAAAAGTTATCAATCTCCTGTTTGAACTTTACAATATATATATATATATATATATATATATATATATATATACGCAACACATCAAAAGTATCAGTGACTTTTCTCCATTATAAACTTTAGCTTCCATACAGATATCCTAAAATGCTAAAATTTCAAAATGATGCACCAAAGGGTGCCTGGAGTTGTGTAGAACTCATTGAAATATGGACTATTGTCAAGAATCATTTATTTTATTAGATTGGTTAACCAGACCTCTAGTTATAGAATGATTAGTTACAAGATGCTAATAATAAGCTATAGGCATGATAGTATTATTTCTCTTAAATTGGAAAAAGGGCTCTCAGACAGGGGTTATCCCCTGTGTGTGTTTGCGAAATGGCATAATGCTTATGTCCAGGTAATATTCATGAATCTAGTATCAATGATGACCATGGTAATAATTAAGGGTCAAACTCTTATTGATCTACTGCTGGTAGCCTTCCACTTCTGTTCAGAAAGGGTTAATTCATATGCAGGTGGTGGTAGAAGGTGTCATTGTAGCATATGTGTGTGTGAGGGCTGGATTGGGAGATTTCCATAATCGTGTGTCTGGATGAGCTCATGTGACGGGGTATTATTCACATGAAATCAATGACCTCTGAATTCTGTCTGCATATAAATGCCAAACACCCAGCAGTGCGTTGCTAGTGATCCCGGTGCTGTAGTCTGAAATGAACTGATAATGGCAGTTAACCTTTGCTACTAAGGAAACCCAGACAGGTATGACTCGCCTGCGCTTAGGGACCTGGATCCATTTGTGCCACTAGAGGGCGCTGCGCATCACACTTAGAGGTTCTTGGCACTGTGGCTTGGCCAGGTGAAGACTAACCACAAGACACAGCTGTTTTCCCTTCAAACACCCCTATCTTCCCTTGATTAATATTCATCAGAATGCTATTACATTCAAGAAAAAAAGGTCTTCCAAAGACATTATGTTTATTTTTTTTAGATAGAGCTGATGGTGTGGGACGAAATGTGCAAACATAAATACTTTGACCCATTGATTTTTTTTTTTTTACTAGCAAAGAAGAATAAGAAGTATCCATTGAGATTGATTATCCAACTCTTAAATGGGACTGACAATTTGAACAGCTAAATCTAACAAAATCATATGTTAAACTAGGCTCGAAAGTAGACTCTAGTCTTAAACTAGACTGTTTAGTAACAGCGTGAATCAGTATGTATAAAAATGTGAAGTTAGAAATAATACCACTGGCTGTTTCCTCCTCTATGGTACTTAGTGATATTTAACATTTTAATAACATGGGCAAATAATTACCCATAAGCAGAATGGAATCAATATGCTATGTTAAATTTGAAATGTGTTTTCTGGCACTTTAAAGTACCATTTTCTCTCATTATAAGAACTGTGCTGGATTTATCCGAATGCAGTACAGTCTGAACAACAAGCGTATTAATTCTGCTTTAATTGTGAACTGGGAGCATTTGAAAACCATTCAGTGTGCAAATTATGCTGATTCAATTACCGTTTACTTACAGACTTCATTACCTGAATGCCTTTTCACAGGGGGTAGGCAATTGTGGAATAGGAATACAATTTTCCAATTTCGCTCAAGACAATTTCTGGAGCAATAAAATAAAAAAGTTAAAAAAAATAAAGTTTTTAATTGTATATATATAGATATATCTATATAGATATATATATTCATTATTTAGGGGGTACCATAAAAATAGGACCAAAGGCAACCATTCTATTTCACCAGGGTATTCCAACTGCCCAAGGAGTTCTGTAAATGGCAAGAAAAAAGGATATAATTTACCCTGTTCATTTTATTTTTGCCCTATACATAGACCCCACATGTTGGCTTTAAACAATATTTCAATATAAGTAGCATACTTTGCACCAAGAAAATTAATTTTAAGTTCATAGGCCAGTTAGACTGTATTATACGTATTGCAGTATACTGTATTAATTTGATACATGAAATAATATAAATGCAAATTCCTGTGTTTGCCCCAAAACTTAAAAATACATTTCCCAACACAATGATATACAGGAAGCCTTATCAGCATATAATACATCGTTTTCATGTTTACAACTGGAAAGTCAGAAGACTTCTCAATAGCAAAAATCAGACCCATAATATGCCAAGGACCTAAAACTCCATAATAATCATCTCTTCTACCTCTTGGTCTTGTGCTTACACAATGGCCCTGCAAATGATCTTCCCACCTGGTACAAAACTGGTTTATGATAGAGAATTTTGCACTATATATTTTGTGCAAATATATCTATGGGAAATACAAAAATGTCCATAGAGGAAAGGGTGCTGAGATCAGAAATTTAACTTTTTTTTCTAGCCATACGTTCAGAATTTCTGTGGGTTTCAAAATCCATACTCCCTGGAGACAAGACAGGCCCAATGTCAGTATCAGATGCATAGGTACCTACACCTATAATATTATTCTTAAGAAACATAAAGGAAAAAGCCACAGAAAATACACAACTCAGAAGGTGGTTTTTGCAACTGATATTTTTAAAAAAATGTTATGCTCAATATTTCAATATTTTTTTTATAATTTATATGTTCCATTAAAGGACTGGAAAGACAAAGCAACAAGACTTTCCTAGTCTGATTAGTCTTATTTTATTAAGGAGTCTTTGGAGTTCGCAAAAAAAGAGATTTTACGCCTTCTGTCTTTAAAGCTTTTAAACTCGGCTCTCTGTGTTTCTAAATAATTTAGATACATTTTTAGTGTAATTAATTGACACTTTGTGAGGATTTACAGAACCAAACCTCATTTCTCAACATTATCTTGAGCACACACCTAGAAATAAGTAAGTGACCGTAACTTCGAAAGTTTTGAACATTAAGTCCCATGCAGATTTTAGTCCGAGCACTTAAAAGATTTTAAATAATTCTTTATGGGCACCACGTGATCTACGCACAATATTACATATTATTTAAACAACTAAAATCTGGGTTGTGAAATGATTATATTAGATATGAAAAAACGAACCAATTTAAACAATTTACACAACATATTGAGTAGCTCAATATTTTTGTTGATGCCCAGATCAACCCACTGGCATTCAATGGGTTAAGAATGGGACTCCCCCCCCACCCTCCCAAAAATATCTAGCCATATTTAAGTGAAAATCGTACATTTACTGGATTATCTGTTCTATACTGACTCACTTGGAGCAGTATATAATTTTCCTAAAGAAGGAAGAAAGTGTTGCATTTAATTAAAGCTTAAAATAGACCTTATATAATGACATATTTCATATTAACCATAGGCTGGGCTCATTCTTTTTTTAAAGGTCACACTAGTAATAAAGTAACCGTCTATTTAGTCTTTTGCTGGAAGGTAAATTACCTTTTGGATTACAGAAACTATCTAGTTTTTTTTGTAGTTGATAGCACTCAAATAGCTCTCTTATAGATATTTTCATAGATTTAACCCTTTACCACCCCTTTAAGCAGCTTTAACTCTATATAGAGGAGGTTAGAGTAACATGTTGCAGCTAATATTGCAATATGTGTTACTATCTGAATTTCATAGGTAATCCTGTACGAGCGCAATATTTGGAATTGTGCAGCCTATATTTACGCATCTAGCGGCACAATAACGCTATTCTAACGCTGTATGTAGTCGCATTGTCACAGACTATATATATATATATATATATATATATATATATATATATATAATATATATATATATGAATATATAGTCTGCTTATCGCTTATCGGGAAACTATTACAAATCTGAAATACACTGATTGTATTTCTCAAGCAATGTGGCCCCTGTAAAATAAGAAGGGAATCGATGTATATGATACTTGAAGAATCAGTTGTACCAAGTATTTTAAGTGTAATTAACAAAACCCAGACCCTAAGAATTATGGAGCCTTCCTATACTTGTACCGAGCTGTCACCTCTTCTTCTGTAATCTGATTCTGAGTGCTTGCCTCTGATAACATATGACTTCATTTTCCTTTTTTTTTTTTTTTTTGGCAAGTTATGGTTGTGATTTATCAGGCAGTTTGCTCTGGACTAGCTCTTCTTGTAAGTGAGCTTTCAAACAACCTCATGGGTGCTTTGTAAATACGGATTTAGTAATTTTAAGCATCAGATTGACATGTTGATGACTGTGCTTTAAGAAATGTGACAATAAAGGAAGAAGGAAAACACAAGACCTGCCTAGCACTCCGTCAAAGATAAAGAGCTTGTGCTCTAAGGATGTCACTCAATTTATTGTGAAAGTCGAATGAATTACGTTTAATGAAAGTGGTCCCCAGATGAATATTACCAGCAATTTCCTGAGTTGGCTCTTGTCAGATTGATATGAGGAAATGCCAACCCACAGCAAAAGCTATCCCCAATCTCAATTACTATGCATGCTTTTGAAGAACATGCTTTATTGATAGGATATATTTCTGTGCCACCCAAATCATCTTTTCCGGAGCAGGGATAAAATATCTGGTTAATTCCCCACCAACCAGCGAATTTACATTATGCAAAAACTGAAAATCTTTCTTGAGTGTTTCATTCGGCTAACTCAATGTCAATTACACCCCCATTGTCTGTTGCAAGACACCCTGTCTGGCAATTTCAATGTGACTATTTTTAAAAAAAAAATTATATATAATGAAAAAAAAAAATATATATATATATATACATATATAATTAATAATACATATGTTTAAAAAAATTGGTAAGGTTGAGATTAAAAGAAATAATGAAAAATACATTTAAAATGTTATGAAAAAAAATAAAATAAGGATACATAAAAAAACCAGCAAAACACACAAAAGGCATCCGCTAAAAAAGCCCCAAATGAGCGCTGCTGCAGAATGGACCATGTTATAGGGCTGTCTTGGTCTATTTATTTTACTCACAATAACATAAATTGCTGCTTTGGAAAAAAATGGTGTTTCCTTAGAAACCATCTGTGCTTTGGGGTTTTGAATCTTTATAATTCCCTGCGTTACTGAGGCATAGAAAGGCTACCAGTGATGGGTAACAGATAAATGATCTAAAACCATCCAAAGGAGAGCGAAAAACACTAAATGGATTAGGGTCACTTGCATCTATATAAGTGAAATGATTTTTTTTGACATATACTGACAGTGTCCATTCTGGCTCCTACATTTCTGGCTAGAAACCATAGGAGACAATATGTGCTAAACTTTTGGGGTCGGTTATCATTTTGTTAAAATATATCAATTGTTGAAAAATCTTAGAATATCTCTGTACAGAAGTTTTACCCACCAAAATGTATGTATGTGTGTATGTATGTGTCTGTCTATCTATCATCTATCTATCTATCTATCTATCTATCTATCTATCTATCTACACACATATAGCCTTATCTGTCTATTATCAATCTACCTCATCAATCATCTCTCTCTATCTTTCCATCTATCCAATACAGTATGTGTGTTTCTAGCATGTGTGTGTATAATTCTATATGCCTATAATCTGTAAATCAGGGCATGACCTTTAAATGAATATAGGAAACATATAATATATATATATATATATATTTATATATATATATATCATCAATATACAATACTATATATTATGTGCTATATATATAATATGTGATATCTGATATCTATTATAAATCATATATAACATATAACATTACGTTATTGTTACCCATTATTGCTTTAGTGAGTTGTGATGAAAAACTGCATTATCATACAGTAGATAAGAAAACTGTCTGGGGCAGCTAGAAAAGTAAATAGCATGTCATGGTTAGACACCGACCTAGCCCCGAGTGACGGTTCGGGCTGTTGTCATTTAGCGGACGTTATGCAGAGATCAGCGGCCGGAGAAGCTGATCTTTCAGTACCACGGAGAGCTCCCTCAGCTGATTCCTCTCAGATCAGAACCGTCTCAATCCGCCTGCATCTCACAAGCCGGCACTATTGATTCATAAGTTTCTATAAAGCAGAGAAGGAAGGTCCTGTCGAGTTAGAAAGAAAAAAAAAGACATGTTCCTTGGGGGACAAAATGAAAATCATTGCCTTTGATTTTAAAATGAATAAACCAGTAAAAGATAAAGAAGATCTGTCTTAAAAGGAAATTTATACTGTGGGGATAATCTCATCCTTTTTTTATATTATCATCTTCTCTCCTCTCTGTAGCCTTATTTTATTTTATGTCTTATATGAGTTTCCAGAGGGGTGGAAACATAGGGTTAAAATAGTAATTTAATTGCACTGGAGTATAAGGCACTGATTGATGGCTTCAGCAGATAGAAGGATTGCAATTCTTCTTTGCCCTGAACTCAGTCTGTACTTAGTGTGTCTCTGTCATCTTTGAAGCTATACAGGGTAGGCTTGTCACAAAATAGAAAGAGGCCACCTCAGTGTTAAATCTATGAAAAAGTGAGACATTTGCCAGAAATGTACAGGAATCTTTATTGATTTCCAACACAGTCTTGTTCTTGCCTCATTGTTTAACTCTGATACAATACTTAAGTCATAAGAATTCAATGAGCTCCATTTAATTTTGATAAATGTGCCCAGAGCATAGTATTGATTGGTGGTTCAGATGTTGCTTGAAGTAAACCACAGCTTAGAATGGTTTCCTAGTCATTAATACTGACACTTCACCCTCTTGTGAGTGACTTCTAACAACCTTCTGTTATTTAGTGAAAGCCTTTTATGAGCACAGCAGATTTGATTTAACAAGCAGCCAAAGCCACTTACTATCAAGCAAGAAGATATAAAAGTTCCATGAAGGATCCGAAACATTAAATGGAGCAGATTTTTATTCAATAAAAAGGTTGTTAGACTTTTCATTTCACCGGTAGTTTAAATAAGCAGCAATCATCTTCCATATCCAGTCATTACATAAATTCTTACCTTCCATAGACAGAGCTGCTCTATTGTGTTCTGGAAAGAGACACCCAGAGGGAATATTACACTCCCATGTTAAATAGAATGCACTGTTGGCATGTTGCCTTTGCTATCTGCTCTACTGCTTGTGTTAAATAATTTATAATGTCTCATAATATTCACCTGTCACTTTGTATCAAAGCTAATTGTCTCCTACTTTTTTGATATTACTAGTATTTGGCTGGTTTAATTAATATAGAGTGTGTACGTCTTGTATTGATTGTTACCCATTGTTTTAAAGCTGTGTCCTGCAGTTCTCCAGAGCAGTTTATTTTAACTATTGCAAATAGTCCAGTACATAATATAACACATTATTTTTAGAGCGACTAGGGAGCTACTGGTACCAGTAGACCAAGATGGCAATCCTATCTATCTATCTATCTATCTATCTATCTATCTATCTATCTATCTATCCAGAAGACTAAGTGCTACAGAGCAGTTTAACTATTGCAGATAGACCAGTATATACTCCTTTTTGAGTAAATGGGAAGTGACTTGTTGATTTGGTATTTCTAAAACCAATTTTATAATGCTGCTTTCTAAACAAAAAATGTCAGTCTTGATATTGGGATTGTTTTAGGGATTTAGGTTACTCTTTAGATTTTTATGATTTTGAATCCTATATGATCTGTTCTAGGGCTGTTATAAAAAAGGGCAACCATTTTAGGAACAATGCAATGGGCTTGTCTAATATATATATACATACACACTAGGTTAATGGAACATAATATACTTCTTCTGCATATCTAATACATGATGGCTCACAAGGTGCACAGTGAAACAGGAGGGTAGTGCACAATGGTTAATTATAAGCAGAAATTGGAAGGCAGGCACCTTCAAGACCCCATACTGGAGGAGTGGTATGCTCTACCACTGGTTGACCTGATGCGTATATTGTCCATCTATCTATCTGTCTGTCTGTCTGTCTGTCTGTCTGTCTGTCTATCTATCTATCTATCTATCTATCTATCTATCTAGATCTCCCCGGGTCATCAATTATATTTAACTACCATAGGAAAATGATGTATCAACTTAAAATATAGACAAATGCCTGTGTCAATACAGGATATAAAGTAAGTATATATATATATGTTTAAAATTATAGGAGGGAATACTTCATATCTGCAGATATTGCCCGGTTTAGTCATAATGTATTCTTATTTATACTTTCCTACTTCGTTAGAATGAAATCAAATTGGTGAATTTCAACTGCAATATTTTTTTCCGTTTATCAGCATGCTTTTACTTATTTCTTCTGATGTTAGAAGTAGCTAAGTGGATTTTAAATGAAAAGTGTTTAAAAGCAATTGACATCTCAAAGTATAGTATGTCAAGGGTGTTTGCAATTTAGTTATATGTCACTGTAAATGCCATGTGTACCCTTGGTTTATAAAGACTATTCATTAATGGTTCCCAAGAAAGCAAAAAAGCAAAATATGCAAAGTACAGTACCTAATAAATTCATACCAAAGGACATTATGCCATCTTTTATCTTACATTTTTATATGCTGTATTTATGTCACAACAAAAGCTTTATCTGTGTTATTGTAATCATTGTTTGGTAAAAACATTCAATGAACTTAACCCAGTAGATATAATGGCAGCAAGGCTCCCTGTTTGGAGATATAAATGAACTTTTTCAACTTTGTCTTTATTCTTTATGCATAATACAATGCGCGAGAAAATGTCATTGTTTTTCTGTATGAATAAACAAAAAATACATTTCAGACTAAAGAAAGGACGGTCTTGAGCAATTATGTTATGGAAGTCAAAACAGTTTATGAGATGACAGATACACTGGCTATAGTTTGCTGTTTCAAACATCACCGGTGATACCAGGTTTTTAGTGGCTACTCCACAGGAATGTCTTCAGGTGGTTGACTATGGTGGTCATGTCTATTAGCTTTGAACACCAATTAAAGATGTCAAGGCAGTGCAGCCAGCAGTGTATCCATGTAGGCCCGAACTGGCCAGCTGGCACACCGAGCTGATAATGCCCATATTGCTACTCCAACAGTAGATCGGGTCCTGCAGCTGGATACGAGCGACCGCACACTGAAAGGGTTTAAACATGTCATATGTGGATGCATGTATCCAGACAGTGGCTGCATGTATGTCCATTCGTAGTGGCTTATCTTATAGTGCCGGGGCCGCTTAGTCATCCTCAGCCCTGCCCAGTATCCACGGATAAGCAGGTCAATGGCTAGTTATTGCAGCTTACCCACCTGTACTTACCCAATGACATACCTAAATTAACCTATTTGTCTCCATCAATGACGTTGGGTGAAAACAACTGATTTGGACCGGAATCTGTTTTTTTGTAGTCTCCAAAGCAGTTACAGGTAATACATTTTTTTTTCTTCCTCTCCTTCCAAGCATGTGGGAGGAAAAGTTAAAAGCAGCCTTTAAGTGTGAAATAGTTTTTGAACTGCAAGTAGGGATGTAATTGAAAAACATAATAGGCCAAGCAGTAGAAAATGAGCAGTCAGTAGTATTTCGGTAAGTGTGTGGGATTGTTCAAGGTGAATATAGTAATGTTGTTGAAAGAAACAACTTAGTGCAATAAAAGCTTGAATGTGACAGAAGTCAAATATCAGATTTTTTATTTTATTTTCACAAAGAAACAACTTCTAATGTGAATTTCACTTTCTTCTACTCTCCAGTGGCCAATACAATCGCAATGTGATAAATAAAGTGATTACCAGGTTTTGAGGAATACAAGACACAAGTTAAACCACTCCGTGAAACAATGGTCAGCTAAAATGTCTAAGCTACCCCAGATAACAATAATCTTTAAATGACTCTTCTACGGACTCTGAATACCGCTGAATACCCCAAACTATTCCCGATACTTATTTAATCATGTAAAATTGAGTTGTTAAGTGACAGAACACCAGGTGTTGATCAGTGATTGCCATAGGAACCAGAAAAGCTTCTTAAATGTTTCTGTATTGTTTCGATGTGATTAAACATAAATTATTAAAATGAAAACATAATTGATCTGTTAAGCTGCCTACGTCTAGGACGCCACAGAGTGTTATTAATGTTTTGTTTAAGTGGAATGGGGCATTTTATTCCTATTGTATTTTACGTGGTTTCTGCAAAGCTGCACTTTTTATAACCAGTACAGGTACCTAGTGGTGAACTATTGAGATTAAACAGGAAAGTTCTCTTAGTTACTTCCAATTTGTGCCAATTTGTACTATTTTTTCTCTTAATTGTCTCATTGTAACTAGCCTAAAATATCCCCTTTCCCCAATACTAATTCCAGTAAATGGTGTAGATCTGAAATTTCAGATGGTATAAGCCTGACCCCTAGGGCCCCTCCCTTAGGACCCCTCCAATTTAGATGCAGTGTATGAGGATATTCCTTTGGTGGAAAACTTGCCTTCAGTAGAGCAATGCAGTACTGTGAATTTAAAGAAATAAGGTGAAAACCCCATTCATTTTGGTGATTAATTAAACCAACAAGGGACTTGTAGTGACTTAAATTCTTAAATGTCATGTCCCGAATTTAGCTTTACTTAAATCATGGTCAACACAAATGCCCAGCGGTCTGGTGGCCGACAGAGCCACACACTTAACGGTACTGCCACTCCAGCATCAGGTGTGTTGATGTGTGGCTCTTGGCAGGATTTATGCAGTTTTATGCTGAAATGGTATAAAAGCATAGATTACGGCCACAGATATCCAGCCAGTGGCCATGCATACATCATTTAGTGGCTACTGGTCATTTTCTTGCCTAGTATGAGTACAAGTTGGCTCTTTGTAAAGTTGGAAAGAGGAATAGTTTGTCTCTTACCTCCTGACTTGCAAACTAGTCAACATCAACAGGTCATCTCAACTTTTATTTTCATAGAGCGTTATGTTGAGGTTTTGCATGTACTTTAGTATTTAGTGATATATATATTTAGTGCTATATATATATATATAATATATATATATATATATATATATGCATAATGTCTCTGGATTCCTGGTGACGTATGTGTCTAATTCTAACACATTATTACATGCCTCCTCTGCTTGGTTTTGATTTCCTAAAATGAGAAAATAAGAAAGAATTGCCTTTTTTCAGACGTTTCAGAATCAGCTGTGTGCCGGTAGTTTGCCTTTGTCTGGGTTACTGCACAATAGAATAATGCATAGCTGTTCTTTTAACAACATTCATCGTGCGAATCCTTAGTTCAAAGCCTTTGATTGATAAAAGGACTAGAGAGAAGAGATTTGTTGCCATTATTTTGTGAACATTGTGTGTTCACATGTGGTCTCTTTACACTTTGATCTGCTTTTTTTTTTAAAAAAAAAAACATCACTTTTATAAACATAAAATACATCTTGTAGCCGGTGTTTGTAATATCTTGCATCAGTGTCTATAATGAATAAGCTATTTTGCTGTATGATTCACTGTAAAAATACATAGACTAGAGACTCTTTGAAACTCAGAATGAAACTTTCTATCTGTGCTGGTTTCATAAAAATATTACCTCTTGCTTCCATTTAGGAATGGATTTGGGATTAAAATTGGCCCTGGCGAGACACCTATTACCTGGCTACGGAAGAGTTTATCAGAGTATGCTATGAGTTAGTCATCCGATCTGTAATGAAGGGGAACCTGGCTGTAGTATGGTTAAATTATATGTGTTTTTGAAAATATATTACCTTTCATGGATTATCTTTTTTTCTCACGGTCATTCATGTAACTATAACCAATATCACATGATAAGGGACGATATCATAAAACCGATATTTCTTCTGCTGATGTAACTAATTATATGCATGGCCATGTGTTTGCTTTGTGGGCAAATCTCTGAAACAAAATCCTCCAAACAAAAAATTGTTCCTGGCACTTTAAGGCCAGTGGCTGATAAATTAGCCATGTGCTGCGGTGTTCTTTCAGTCTTGCGGTTGGCTGCCACGCGTATCTAGCCCGCTGCCACGCGCTAAAAGACAAGATCTGCTCCATTTGCCTGGTTTGCCAATCTGGCCCTGCTTTTATGTAAAAATAGATGTGGGGAGTTCATCATTTACCCTATTTTTTGGCTTTACGGAGTTACATTTTTCTTTGATGACAGTACTTGTTCAGTGCCGTAGATACCAATTTACTTGTAAACGCTGGGATTAAATTGGTTTGCTTATTGCGGAAAGTGTCATAATAAACTCCTAATTTAGTGGCTGTACTACATTTATAGCTAGAGGCAACTATTTGTGTATTGAACACTTAGACTCATATTGACTTTATACATGCGCACAATTGTATGTTATGCTTTAATTTACTTTTTAATGCAATATTGACGCTGCATCGATGATTAAATTTGTTTCCGTACGTATGCGTGGTCTATACGAACATGTCTCAAGGCAACTCTTGTTCAATATGTATAACTTGATCTCTAACCCTCTTCTGTAGACTACAGTAGGTGATATGAATGTGGGTAGGGTGCTATGGAAGTTGTACCTGTCCTTTTATAATTGAAAGCCTGGATTTATTCCATTTATTCTTGGGTTTTTTTTTCCATTGATCCTATTTGTAAGAAACCGTTCCAAATTCTAACCTATTCATTTAGGTCAGATGTTTGTGATTATTTATACGACACAGAGGTATTGGACAATGGATACAGCTGGGAAATTAGAATAATTACATTTGATATTTTACAATGTTCCAAAAAACGCACCTAATTCAGAAGTCCCTATTCCAATAGCCACCTCTCTGGGATGTTAAGGTATATTAGCAGCAATCTATTTTGAACTAACAGATGGAGTGGACATGCTCCAAGAAACATAGTATTAAATAGCTCTCATCATGATGTAGTTCACCTTTTCATACTCTTTGACACATTTCATAGGTCTCTTGTGCCAAAATCTGAACATCATAAACCGTCTTGTTGCTTTCTATGCTTAGCATCGACAATGTAGACAAAGAGGTTTGTATTTCAAATAATGTATATTTTCAACTTGTAATTTGTACAATGTTTTGTGCAATAAGATAAAGCATCGTTTCTTGGACCCAATCCTCCCAAATGTCTATATTTCGGATATAAAATTTACCAAGAAGAATACATTGATTTTTACAGTATGTTCTGGAGAGGACGGTCTCAATGCATTGAAGCCAAATGCTTCAATGTAGAAAACTACCGACCATCAAATCTAGTCACATTTCTGCCTGCTTCCAGATTGTCTTCCTCAGGACCACTAATTGATTATTCACATATAATTTCCCGAAATGTAACATATGCCATGTAACATGACATAATGATATAATGCAAAGAATTGCTGAAATGTGATTTTTTTCCATTTATTTAAAGCTTAGCATTTGCCTAGCATTGCCTAAGGTGCTAGCACTCCGGGTGACTTCTTAATATGTTTAGTTAGAGTTACTTTTTTATTAAAGCTATCCATTCATCTATATACTTGTCTTTGGCCCATTCCATTAAAGTCAAGGACAGAACTATTTCTATAGGCAGAAGAAATTTCTGGAGAATGAAAATTTTGGGCTGTTTATTGAAATAAATGATTGGATGTTTACCAATATTGAGGTGCATAATACTAATGCCCACTGATTTCGTTGACTTCCACACCTTGTCTTAGAACAAATGGTAGAAATACACAGCCAATCACTTATCCATCACCAACTCATGAAACAGTGCATTAAATCAGAACAGCAAAAACAATAGCATTGTGTAATGCATTGTTCAAATCTGGAGTTTATTATATTTTTATACGCAGTGGAAAAGATAACATCATTAATGGAGATTAAAATATAATGACTTTGGAAAAACCAAGCAGGACGTAGAGCCAGTATTACTTACTTCTAGTATTGTGTATAGTTCTAGAGACCCTGGGCTTATTCAGTGCTCCTGACTAAATTTGGTCATGATTGGAAAATACAGAATGTTTATTCAAGATACAAATTCAATGCAATTCAATGCTCCTGAGTACATGCACAACAACGAGTCCCAAACAAAATTCTACCGTATTGGCACAACATGCGCATTGAGAAGAGCAAAGCCACTTAAACCACCAATGAGGTGAAATGAAAGATGTGAAATGACTTTAGGGGCTCATTTGACATAGCAAATGCAGATTACAGCAGTTGGCTGCATTCCCAGACTTATTCTGGAATCTCTGACAGCTCAATAATTGGCTTTTCAAGTTACAATTGAGTTGGCAGAGATCCCAGAATGGGCCTGGGAGCTCAGCCAGCTCAGATTAGAAACATGTGTCTCATCCGATTAATGTTAATTGAAGTTTATTTTTCTCAGAAACGCATAAATGTCCTTGCTGCATTTTCGGTTTGGTTGACTGCGCATGTGCAGTGTGTTTTATTATTTTCTCCTACAATGTCTGCTTTAAGCTTAATCAGGTTTAGTGGAGGTTAGAGAAAAAAACGGATGGACTGAATTATATATGCGAAAATGTATCCATTTTAGTAGTCATACAAACTGCACACCTCATTGAATAGCTTTCAGAGCAGCATTTTCTGTGCGTTCATACCATTAAATTACCATCGTGATATGTAGTTTAGTCAGATCATTGAATGGCTTACCGCATTGCATACATTACACTTTATTCAGGTCCTTGAATCGACCCCCTACGGGATCTTAATATACCTTGTAGGTGAGAAGAGAGGGGTATAGAAAAATTTAAAAGAGATTTAACAAAGTAAAGGAGGGAAGTTTATTTCAAAGAAGGAGAAATATTAGAACAAGAAGGTCAGAGGGTCAGATGCATTGTAACATAGTTTTACATTATTCAGAGGTTGGTAGCTAAGTGGAACAGCCTCCCAGCAAAAGTAATGGGAGTTAATACAGGGAACTTAAGCATGCGTGGGGTAAGCATACAGCTATCCTAAATCTAAGACGAGACAAAGGACTGATTACGTTTTATGTCTTTTAAGTCACAAAAGATAGGCTATTTCTATTTTGACTAATATAGGATTTGTTTAAGCAGATGTCCATATTGCCATAGCTCAAAAATAGATTTGTACTTTGCTTTAAGATGCTCATTTGCAGTAAAATTCTGCTAACTGAAAACTATGATCATTTGCTTCCTAAATCATCAAGCAAAAGCCACATAACTACCCCAAGTGGTTTAGATTAGCCATGGGCAAGCTGATCCTGGGGCATCATTAACGCATCCACGTTTAACGCATCCGTGCAAGGTTTGTCTTGTTGAGCTGCGTTGAAGTAGTATTTTAATTCTTTTAACGGTTATGTTTTGAGCTCCAAAAACATTACAAGGAATCAATCTGCTGTCCAAAACAGGTAGACCACCTTCTGTGGCTGAACTATAATTCCCGAGATTGTCAACCACTCTCCACAAAAAAGGTAGCTTGTTTCTCATCAGCCACTAAAGAACTATTGTTGACTAACCTTGGTCTAAAAATACATAACACTAATTAATGTATGTATTCCGCATTTGCATTTTATAATTCAAAATGATGGAGCTGTCATGGACCTCTGGGTTACTGTTTCTCAGTTAACTAAAATAAAATCCATAGTTTCTTCTACATAACATATTTATAAAAAAATACCAGAAACGAGAAACAGTTAAATTTAAATACTCTTTGATGTGTATAATTTTAACATTTTTTTTTTCTTTAACAAGATGTCATGTTCTACTTCATAGCTTCACTTATTCACGGAATCTAATGAGGCTGTGAGCACAAACTGTAAGAATAATGCAAAATATACAGAAAAAGAAAGACCATCTTAATTTTGTGCATGTATTCTACTTGACCTTGAGAGAAATCTTCTTATGGTTATGGATCCTGTTATAAATATAAGTTCCATTTTGCTGCAAAGAAATAATTCACCCTTAGGAGAACTTAAATGTAAATAACATTACTTCCTGAAAATGTTATGTATGAAGGTCATAGTCTTTTATGGTATTTCAAAATGTCATTTGACCGATCGCTCCTTTAGAAGGTAATGCATTCAGTAGGAATGCAGTAGGCTCTCTTTCAAGCGTTTTATAGTCTCCAGTTTTTATGTTGCTTTACAAGTTTGTTGATACGTGGTATTAATCGTGAAAAGCTCCATTTTTGTTATTAATGACAGGATGTTCCATCATGGTTTTCAATCTGTGATCTCCAGAAAATGGCGTGTTGGCCTTGGCAGTCTTTGCTGATCATAGGTAATATTAAAGATTAGCAGTATAAGCAGGATACGAAAGGCATTTGAAAGATGTTTGTGCTTTTCAATGTCCATAAATCATATAAAGTGCTAAGACACGGCAAACTGTGCCTGCGGATATTGTAATGAATCTGGAGTAGCTACCCAGGAGAGTTTTGTAACACAAGCTGTACAATGCCTTACACAGAATCCATTCTTTGAGACATAGCAAGGTTTCATTCACATCGCACAAAAAAAATATAGATTGTACTTAATAGGGAACAATTAATAGTTTGATCTTTTTCATCTCGGCAAAAGCTGCAAAGCTTTCTAGGGACAGAAGCGGTATGGGGCTGAACTGCTATAAAAATATAATGATTTTTCTCCATTAACGATTTTTCTCTAGAAATAATTTTACTCTTTATCTCATCACTTTTATTGTAATTAAGCTCCTTGTGCACACCGTGAATTTTTCTTTTGCAAGCAATTTAGGAGACAACAGTTTTTATGGGAAGGTGTCTGGATTTTAATAGCCATGGATTATAGAACACTCCTGCAAAGACATTTATTTCTTCATTTTTGGGTTAAAGTACTGTTTCAACTATACTGCAGAAATATATTTACATAAAGGAATTACGCTTCTAACCAGGACTCTACTATGTTGTTTGGCAAAGAAGAAGCAATGTGTAAGCTCATGGTATGAAAGAGCTTCTTGACTCTTTCTTGAGCCATCATTTGCACTTAAAATTTTCATGATGTGCATGCATTCTTCAGAATCCCCCTCAAATGCATTTGCCCCTTTCCTCACCCCCCAGCTAAATGCCCTGCGGAAGATGCATTTGGCCGAATGCATCTCTCTGTATACAATGTACTTACCTCCAGGCAGCTCCTGCACTCGTTTTGATGAACACGCCAATGCACATATATAAAGTCTTCCTAAGGTTTGATTTTAATAATTCATTTCAATGGGGGGGGGGGGTGTTTTTGCCAATGATTGGCTGTCAATCAGTGACAGAATACTCATATTGATTTCATTGGAAGTACCTTACTGCCAGTGATTGACAGCTTAAGCAGCAAATCATTGGCAAGAAATTTCATTTCATGGAGAAAGAATGAAGATTTTGCATCATGGAGGCAAATTCATTGTCAGGGAAGTGTTTTTTTAATTTTTATTTTGGAAGTATGCATATTAAAGTACTCACATATGGTGATCATACTTTAATATGCATTCTTCTATAGTGTCAGGGACATTAAACTGTCCCTTATATTTCATGCAAAACTGGATGAACTCCTCCCAAACGCTTACCATCCCAGGCAAACTTCCATAGGATATTCGGTTAAATGATTTAATTTAGTGCAAATCAAAATTCCATTCTGAGAATAAGTGAAGGTATAAACTACAACATGGCATCTTTTTAGAGAAAAAAATAATAAAAAAAACTGTGTCATATGTCATATATGTCATATGTCTCCAGTCATACATTACAATTACTGTGTCATACCTAAAGAATAAAGACAAAGTAATGTACGTACAAAACAGTAGGATTTGCTGCCATTATCTCCATTGGGTAAAATTCTTGAAATGTTTTACCAAACACCTATTTCAATAACATAGATAAATCTTTTGTAATGACATAAATACAGGATAACAAAACTGTACTGTGAAAGATGACATTTCCTTTAGCATTAATGATTTAGGTGTTTTTGTGCATAAAAAAGGAATATTTTGTTTGATTTACCGAGGAACATTTAAAATGGTTTATAACGCCATTCCGAACACCCTTGACAGAATATACTATACTTTGTTAAGTCCATTGCTTTTAAAACACTTTTCATTTAAAAATCCATTTAGCTACTTCTAACATCAGAAGATATAAGTAAAAGCTTGTGGATAAAAGAAAATATTTATTGCATTTGAAGTTCACCAATTCTATTTAACTCAAATGAAATGGGAAAGTATAATATGAATACAGCCAACCTCACCTGCGTTAACTCCAAAGCAAAAAACGGTCTTCTACACACATGTCTAGTCAGGCATATGTACTACCTAGTCCAGTCTAGGATTATGGCCGATCTCTTAAAAATTGCATTGTGACAATTCAACATCTTCAAGTGAGGCCATCCAGCTGCTTGCTCCTGATAACTAACATACACACAGGCACTGATATTTATGCACACTTTCACAAATATACACACATAGTTACACATACTCATTCTCACACTAAGAAAATCTTACATACTCATGCTAATATATACTCACGTACACTTACATGTTCATACCAACACTCAAACATTTACACCTAGCAATCCATGCTAACGTACACACTCATGCTAACACATACTAACACACTAATTCTAACACACACCTACTTATACATACACATTATTGCTAACACACACTTACACATACACAGTCAAATTAACACACAGTTACACATAGACATTGATGCTAACACAGACATTTATACATACATGCTAACACACACACACTTATAGATACAGATTAGCACATACAGTCTCACTCTAACATACATACTCCCTCCCTGCCACCCAACCCTCTTACCCCACGTAGGCAGCATTCTTCCTCACTTTTACAGCAGGGCCACATAACATCCCATTATGTGACCCTGCTGCATTCCCACCTCCAGGACTGTACTGGTCTGTGTCAGACCAGCCCTTTGTAAACAATCTTGTATGAACACAGGGGAGAAATACCCCCCCTGGCCAGTCCATCCCTGGTTATTGTCAATGGTTGTAAATGGTTGTTAATCAGCTTGCCGCCACCACTGAATTCCCCCTTTCCTTCTTTACTTTGAATGATGTAGCAAAATAGATAAAAGTAACAAGAGCAGTACAGGAAGACTTTAAATATGGTAATTGTAGAAGTCTAAATAATGGAAAAATAAAACAGTTTATTCCCACAGCACAATATGGATTCAACTAGATTAATATGTTTATAGGAGTTGTTTCTTATAGATGAATGTCTTGCTCAATTAGCTTCGAGTAGCTAAGTTTCCTGTTTTAGATAACCCACTTAGGAGTTCACTATTTTAATAAGATGCCTTTTCATTCTAGAGAAGATTTACGCTTTTCATTAGTACATAGTGTTACCTTATTTTTCACAAAATTACCCCAAATTAACCACTCAATATTATGTAACATAAACTATTTTGGAAGAAAAGTAAGGTATCGTTTTGGACTGCAATAAAATTCAAAGCACCTTATCTAAAAAAAGACTTATGAAAAATATTTGTACATTTTTCCTGGTCTGCTAGTATTATTAAAACAATGTCATGCAAGCATAGTATTTCTTATTTAGCTCTATATACAGTAGTGGAAGAAGCTCTAGTGTCATTTTCTGAGTGCAAAAACAGATATTTCTGTACTAGTTACAGCAGTTGTCATATCTTTTAGTGAACCGCCATTCATATTGTAAAATGTAGAATCCCACAAACTTTCGGTGTGTTTTTTGAGCATTAGAAGAAAAGACTGCTTAAGTTTTTAAAGCATACTTGACACTCAGTCTTATAGTCGACCTAGGTGGCTGTCTTGGGTGCTAACGTGGGGAAGCCACCTTGCCCTAACACACGCTTACTCTAATACCATACAATTGCATATATATAAACATAATCTTCCTCTCACTATTAACCCTAGGCTCACCCCTGATACTCTAACATCATGCACTGACACACACTCATGATAACACCATGCACTAACACACACACACTCTACCACCATACACGAACACACATACTCTACCACCATACAGTAACACATACACATATGCTCATACACACACTAAAACCATATAACGTACACATACACATATACATACGCATACACACTCACCCCCTCTCCCTCTCTTGTAATTAATGCAGCCTATGCAGTTCTCCCTCTTTGTCCTTCCCTTCCTCTCCCTTTTTCCTCTTGCAGAGCCCACCTTCAATGGAAAGTGTGTGTTGCTGCCGTACCACTGCAGTGTCACATAAGCATGCCTCGGTTACTGGATGACTGGGTCTCGTGCACCTTCAGCACCCACCTTATTGTGCCCCTGCCTGTCAACAAGCAAATGCACACAAGATGGGGTGCCAGAGGGACAATGTGCCTGTTGTGCTAGAAAGCCTATTTCAAACTGAATCCACTAAAATGGTAAAAATGGAAAAAAACTTATTATGTCCTAAAATATCTAGATTCAATTCTACGCCTGGAAACTGTTCAGGTTTGACTGAGAGTCTGCAGGTCAGTTTCTTCTTTCTCTGAGCAGGAAAGCAGTATTCGGCAACACCGGCTCCCTGGCCTCTCAACCACCCACTAATGGGTGTCATTTGATTGAGCTACTCCCCCAGTAGAGCGAGAGCTTTCAGTAGCCTACCCCGGGAAGTTTCCAGGTATGTAGATTGTATGTAGTGAAAAAAAATCTGGTTGCATGATAGACATTGATTCGCCCACTGTGGCAACAAAATTATCAATACTGTCAAGATCTACAAGACCTGTTGGCTTAACATGCCAGGGTCCATTCGGTACTTTTTGGACTGCACCTAGGGGTTTTGTTGAGATTAAGAGGTTGTGCTTAATATTAGTATCTACATAACATTTTCAGTCAGGCAGGTAGAACATAACTTCCTGTATACTAGAAAATAAAATGAAAAAGGCTTTGAATGCAGAGCATAAGTAGAAGATGGGCTAGCGACAGGGAAAAAGGGACAGGGATGATGGGGCTTGGCAAAAAGTGGGTTGAGCATATGGGGACATGGGTGGGGTCACTGTAAGGTCCCTTCCCCATTTTACAGCACCATTGAAAAAGGTTTGTAATTCTGCCTAATGTCACATATTAAAGTTTCATATATAAATACAATAAAAAAATATTACATTTGGCTTTGTAACCCTTTCTGTGATGTAAGTGTGTTCCGTCACCACCTCAGAGTGTGTTTTTCATTTTGCTTTATTCATTCACTTGTTATCTTGCTAAAGCAATATCCCCGTTCTTCATTCCAAAACTGTTAACTATGATCTTTGTCATATATATTTTGTTAAAAAAATACATGTAGAAAGGAGGCATAATACATTATTTTAGTGAATATAATGTTAACATTAACTTGCTATAGCCACGTGAATGGTTATGTTCTATTTACTATGAAATGTGAGTTGATTTTTTCTTAATTTTATGGAATGTGCAGTAGAATAAGAATACCTAAAATGTACTTCTGCAATGGCCTTGAACAAAGATAATGAGCTATATTCACTAAAGGGAGAATTGTAGTTTCAGCTCCTTCACTTTTCAGGCCCAACACTGGCAAGTCTTCTGCAAGAAGGACTGAGCTAGCCCTGCATAACGCATAATTTAATGGATGAGGAGACTAAAGACTCCCACTGGTACAACTATATATTATATAGGGTCAGTCAAGCTTTCTTTGCAGCAGAAACTCACTGGGGTTGGACCTTCATAATGTATAGTGGAGTGAAGGATCTACAGACAATGGCCGGATCTATGTCATCAGGCAGCTGCCGCCTCTTCACCGCCAGTATGGCCTCGTCAATTACTCCATTTTTTCTTTCCATCACTGAAGCAAAGCTGTACATCCAATTCACCATACTTTCTGCTCAGAAAACATTCTGCAGAACAAGAGGTGGTGGGAAGGAGTGATACATTGCACTTAAAGAAAGAAAAACAAGTTGTCATGACCTTTTCTTTAACTATAGGCTGGAAGCTTGAGCAAAGAATTACACAGCAGAAATTTAAATGCCACTGAATTACACCAAGCATCAGCTAAGCACTGTGTTTAGTTAACACAGGCCACAGCGTGCTGTGTTCATTCAATAACGCTCGGCTTCAGACCGCCGGCTTGTGCCTTTGTCATTGTGTTTTCATATAACTTTTCTGTCTTTGATAGCTTGTCTAATCTTCAGACTTGATTCATTAGATGGTGTAATTAATCAGTGTCTCTAAATGTCATTTCCATGGTTACTGCTAATGAACTGTAATAGGCATATCAATGATGGCAGATACACATAGAAAGCACATTTGATCAAAGTAATATAAAACAAAAGAGGTATTGTGTTTTCAGGAAATAATTAATGACTTTGAATTATGGAAGTCATTGCCCACTGAAAGTAAATTATTACCATCTTTATAAATATGTCATTTATGGACTGACATGATACCAGTGTTTATAGAAAATAAATGATTTTAAACGAATAACCCCTTGATTATATTTTGTTTTTACATCTGAAAATCTGAACTTCGTAATGCGAATGTATTTAATTAGTTATTATTGCTAAATCATAAAATCATCTAGAAGATCTTCTTATAAGAAAATATTCTTAAAACCTTTGGCTACTACTGCTGCTATAAATAATAAAAAATAAGCGAGACATGTAATATCTCCACGTTTTAGACCAAACTGGAAATAGGATATAACCGTACAAGATTAATAAATAAATAATAAATACAGAGAAAGATCTTGGGGTAGACACAGCAGTCCAAATCGAGAAATCAATGGAGAATATTAATTTGAAATTAGAAACTAGAAGATGCGATTTTCTAAACAAAATGAAAATGCGTATTAAAAGTTCTTGGGTGCCCCCTACTTTTTTTAAATATGATATAAAGCTTTAAAAAATTTCTAGACAACATTACTCTGATTTAACAAAATTGGCATATTTTGTCAATTTGTACAAATCTCCAAAAAAGGACCTCCAGCATCCTCTCTAGCATCATCTTCATTTTCTTGTTCATCTCTCTTCCATCTTCTTTCTTTGTTCGCATCTCTGTTGACATGACCGTCCGCGGAGAAGGTAGGTTGACATTCAGAGAGCATCGGAGAGAGTTAACGAGAATGAGAGTTTGAGAGATTGTGGGGGTGGCAGACAATAATTTGTGTTTCTATATTTAAAAAAAAGCCCTGGAAACAAAGGGGCAGGAAACAGAATTAATTGTCCGAAAATAAGTGGGACAAAAAAACGAAATGAAAAAATTGTCCAAATAATTTTTGTCCCATTACAATTGATTACGTCAGCAACAGCAAAGGGGAATAGCAACTGGAATAGCAGCCAACATTTGAGTAAATAAACAAATTAAGCCCTTAAAAAAGAGGAAAAGATGCCGCCTTAACTTGGCTTTAGCAAAATCAGCTTGAATTTTAATTCAGTCTTGAATTGTTGGACAGGGTGGGCAGGAGAAACTGAATTAGCACTTTTGAGTTAAAAAATGTATTTGGTTCCCATGGCATAATGTTGATTTACAAATCTTTCTTTAAACAAGAGAACCGAGTCCCGACCACCACTCAACCATGCATTTAATGATAAGCACGGATTACCTATCCAGCTTCAATTACTTAAATTAACATATTTTCTTATTTGTATTGACATTCAGTCTGCTTCATATTCCCAATTCATCCAATCTATCACAACAAAATAAATACAGTAGAAATCCATTTTCTCGCTGAATTATTAAACACAAGTCAAACACACTGAGATTTAAGCTTGAATAACAATACTAACAAATATCACCTTTCAATATAATTTCTTGAATCAAAAAATTACTTGCCTTGTTTTGTAAAACGTGTTATCGTATTAGATTAACATTGGGAATTGGATATACACTTGGAGTATGACACCAGGAAACAAAAATCAGTTTCCATTTGATCTCCCTTGACACTTTTCTTTCCTTACAGATTCCTTCTCACCTATTCAATATCATATAAGACTTGTTGTTGATTATCAATGAACATCTCTGTCTATTTTCTTCCTAATTCTTGAGGCAAAGTTATTGAAACTTAAAGTGTAACTATTACAGTCAAGATAAAAATGGAAATTTTTTACTCCAGAACTGTGAACCATTCTAACACAGAAACATAGAATTTGATGGCAGATAAGAACCAGTTGGCTATTCTAGTCTGCCCATTTTTCCTGATGTATCCCATGCATATCTACATTCCCTCACTCTACATTCCCTCATTCTATTAGCCACTTCCACTGATGAGTATCTACACCCTCTTAGTAAAGTAAAGCATCTAAAATTTTTAGAGTCTAATACTGTATAGAATAATAACAGAGGATATTATACAAGGTTGGAGCACAGGATATAAAATAACCAGACTGATAAAGAAATGCTGATAACTGAGGTCAAGCGACCTACTGTGAACAGGGAGAACACTAAGTATAGAGAAGGAAAGAGAGGTAACTATTAATCCCATATGTGAAAATGAGAGGAATGTGTATTATTGGCATATTGGAAAATTGGCCTCTTTGACATAGTGATTATGAGTTAATCGCTAATAGATTTAGTGGCTGCTGCTCTCCTACATAATGTCAATGACTGAAAGAAAAAAAAAAGCATATGTTGCGTACATTTGTGTAAAAATGTGACAAAACATCAACATTACCACTTTGATCTTCAATTTTGAAAACAAATGTAGAAACCAAATAAAATATTGACTAAGATCCCGGAACCTCAACTGCATATTACTATGAAAAAAAAATTCTTTCATATCCTGGATGACAACATTCTCACAATGGACTTTATTTCTTTTTCCTACTGGTTAAAAATATTTTTAGGTGTTTCATAATGGTTTCACCTAAGGGTTGTGCTATACTGTTTTTTTAAATATTTCTTTATTTTGAAACAGCCAGTGTTAAATCCTCTAAAGCATGTTTCGCGCAAGAGGACATTTTGTAATTGCCTAAATGAAACTCCAACATTACGCTATATTACGCTAATCTTCCTCCATGGACTTTTATCATCATGTTGAATTTGTTTCTTAATTGTCACATCAATATTCAATATTTTGCAGATCATCTAGCTGATGGCTTTCTCAGTACAACTATCTGTTTCTCAGCAATAAAACTCCCAAAGACTTTGTATCATTATATTACTCTTCATCGGAAACCTTGTAAGCATGTCACAAAATTAATTTAGGTCAGTGTACCATTGATGTACATACATTAACCATGGAATACAATAATCCTTATAGCACTTATATGTAGACAAATACCTACAAAAATGACATAGTTTCTTAAGTAATTATCTTTATGAGAACAAAATATCTCTTGACTTTTAATTATTATTCCCAACTTAATACAATGAAAAATATAGTCATAAAATATAACTTTCATAATGATATTATGCTAAATAAATATGAATCCCTATGGCCATGGCTCCCACTTCTTACTTCATCACTACATACAGTGATGGTGGTAACTGGTGCTAGCCTTGTATTAGTGGCAACAACGTTTAGCAACATAAAAGTTTTGAATTATTAAAAAAATGGAACAGATAGGAGCCCCTCAAAATAAAGGTAATGATCAGAGAACACTCTTTGTGAGCTTTTATATTTTTATTTGCCTATTTCTGTGTTTTTCCATCAACACAGATGGTTGGTATCTAAGTTGCAAGCATGTGAGAGACACATTCCCTTAGTGATCTACAGCGAAGAATAATAGCAAATGTTTTTTTCTTTTTACATAAAATAAATTAAACAAAATATCTTAAAATAATCAAAAACAAAATGACAAACTATAGATATTTGCAATAAATTAATTTAAATGTCCTACATTTTTTATGCCCCTTTTTTAAGGCTGGTTGGTAAGCCTTGATGGTGGTGTTTCTGACATTAATATTTGACATTGGAAAAATAATTATTGTTTATAAATTTCAAATAACATTATACCATGCTTTTTTTTGTTCTATTTTGAATGTGTTGCCTAATTTAAAAAAAATATATAGTACAATAATTAGGTTAATTTGTCTGACCTATATCTGAGTCCATTGTAACTTGCTGAACAAGAAGATTTCTCCTTTGCACAAAACACAAAGATTAAAAGATGCTAACAGCATTCCAGCCGCTACCTAATTAAAAGTTTTCTCAGTGAAATAATTAAAAGACGATCATGGAAGTTTCCCCAGAGTAAATCAGGGCACAACATATAATGACAACTACAATGAATGGGAGTTGTCTATAGTGGTTTGACTATATAGTACCGTACTTAACAATAATTTTGTTCATGGGTTTGCAGTTGAATCACCTTCAGGCCTTGACTGGCCAACTGGCAAGCTGGGCAAATGCCTGGTGGGCCAGTGGCCAATGGCACCGCACATTCACCTTTTCTGACACTCCAGCAGCAGATCGGCATCTACAGTGTGGTCACTGGCACGTACATCATTTAGTGGCTGTTGGCATTAAGGTGCCAGCTTGTCTTTGCCAGTCTGGTTCTGGTCACCTCTGCTGAGTTCTAATGTGTGTTAGCACTCACCTACCAAACATTTATATATAGTTTTTTGGGTGCTGCCAAAATGTATTATTATGAACACATAACAAAATAAGGAATCGACGCACACCCGGTACATATATTCTATGAAAGATATAAATGTCAAATGTTCTGTCTCAATTACAAATATAGGAGATTCAGTCAGACTATAGAGTCAAATATTGCTAAAGTGCCGCAGTTTAGGCGAGTCCTATCTGACCCTAACAATAGCTGCATTGCTTACAATGTAGCTGAATCAGCCGAGTAAACCGAGACTCTGCCACAAGATATTACCCTCTTTGGACACCATTAATGAGGGACCTGTGGGGTGGAAGGAGACAGGAACCCAGATGTCTGGCCAGGGCCTGAAACTCAAACAAGCAAAAGCATGCCCTAACAAGAAAAGATACATATTTTGGAAAGGCCAAATGTAAAACAGCCCATTGTATAATTGTCTGCAAACTCAATCCAAAGCAGATATTCTATACAATGCCTAAAGCTGCGGATGCAAGTGTAGAAACATTTAGTAGATGGTTCTAAGTAGATATGACAGATGATAGTATATGACCTGATTTGGCTAAGGAACACTATCTACCTCCACTCCTGGATTGCTTGAAGGTGAAGAAGTCACATTGGACACTAGAATATTGTTTAACATAAATACTAAACATAATTGAACAGCTCGGCAATTCTTCATCACACTCTGTTTACATATTTATTTATCAACCCTAGTCAGGGGTTTTTCATTGAATTAATTTTGGCTTTGTAATCTAAATCTGATTATTAGCATTTTTTTTTCAATTACAGCAACAACAACATTTATAATAGTAATAAGAATATAAATAATACAAATAATAGTAATAATAATAATATAAAGGTTTATGATTTCTTATTAATATGTATTTGTAATATTACTTAATTGGGAATATTATTTAGAGACTATTTCAAATAGGCAAGAATAACCTACAAATGATATTCTGAAGTTATAAAGGCTATCTGGCATATTAAATTATTTTTAGAATAAAATTTTCTTGCAAATGAAAGAAACAGTGGGAAGCATGAATAACAGTCCACCAGATGAAAGCAGGTACAATTTATGGTCCATTTTATTATCCTAGTTAGCTGCTACGGAGCTTTGACATTTTGGCCCGAACATGTTTTAAGAGTGCATTGTAAGAAACGGCATGTCATCCCACTACGGGGAATATTTCAACACAAGCTAAAAGTAGAAAGAAAAAGTGTAATACAAGTGCAATTCTATTACAGTTTGTGTTTTACAACTCCTCCAAGAAGTATTGCTACTTACGCCTTCTGATAAGAGGCATAGACCATAACAACCCCAAGCTACCTCAAAGATCACTAAGGGGAAAACATTGACATGGACAGTTTAATCAATAAGCAGTGGCACTTCAGATGTAATCCTGTTGAATGCCTGATCATTTAATCCAAAACTGAAAGTGAAAAAAATAGTAAAATGTAGGGGGGTATATGCAAAAAGCGTTATTTGCATGTGAAGTATCGAGTTGGATTGCATAAAGTCATCTAAGTTCATCTTTCATTAAGTGGCTCTTGATAATTTAATTGACCCCCAAAAAAGAATACTAACAATAATATCGCCAACACAGCTATTCAAAGAGTACAGGAAAGCAAAACAGCTATTTTCCAAAATGCTGGATGGCCGGAGTTCTATTATATAAAGCTAGATGGGTAATTTTTGGAGATGGGTGAAGAGAGGTAAAAATGCAAGCTGGGGTAGAGGCAAAAATGCAGGAAAATCCATAGGCAACTGACACAGGCTGTCTAAAGGTTTCTAAAAATCCCTCCTGCTAATGTTTGACCAGGATCTACCACTGGTAGTAATAGCTAGCTCATAGAAAGAGTGAAAAAACAGTAGGTAAGAACAGAACCGGCCCTTACGTGGGTCCCAGGCAGCACTTTGACAGAAGCGGCAATCTGGCGCTCCAAGTGAACTTCTTCTGGGGCGCCAGTATGTGTTTGGTGGTTCGGGTAGCAGAAGCAACAAAGTTTTCAGGTATGTTTATTGGTGAACTGAGTTACATTAGAGTGTGCGCTTTTAGAGTGCGGTGATAGAAACTACAAGTAGTGCCACATAAGATTGAAGTAAGTGATTCTTTTACTTAATATCTAGAAGATGAGCCAATAATGTTCCATACAATTAGCAGTGACATGGCAGTTATCATACATTGCAATCCAGATATAACATTATTACTCTAATTTCAACCTTAATTAACCAGAACCAAATTTTCATGCACAAAAATATAAAATTATGCTAATTGAAGAATATGCCTTCCATTACCCTTTACCCCTTCCCTTGGCCTACCAGTCTGAGCCACAGTCGCAATTAAAAACCATCTAAATAATTTAAACAACCAGGTAAATTGCATAATACCAGATTTGTGCTTATCTATATTATCTATTTTATTTCTTCATGTCAACATTCCATTTCACATCATTTTATGTCTATGGTCCTATATTATTATATTTTAATTATAACAGATTTATTCGACAAAAACAAAATATCTTTTTAGTAAATACAGGAGGAGTATGTCTGCAGGTGCATAGATGTTTAAAAAGCAGGCAACTCACAAAGTCTCTATTGTGTCAGTTGTCTGCCGCTTTAAGTGCAAGCTAGCCTTACCTCCCCCTCACTCCCTGTATCCAATGGGATGGTGGGGTTAAAATTTATATAGTGGCCCTCTGTGGGGCATCATGCACTCCCCACCACCTCAACCCCCTTGCGTGAGTGTTTATGAGTATAAGATTGTGTAAGTGTTAGAGTGTGTGTGTAAATATGTGTGCCAGTGTGTATGTTAGTTAGCAGAGAAAGACAAGGGGCCCATGGGGCCAGATGATGCCAGCTCTCCCCTGTCGATCAGGAAACTGGTGGGACCAAGGATAACTGTACGGTAATAACATTTCTTTAATTAATGGGCTTTGACTTTTTTAACCCTTAGAATTCATTAATATAAAAAATACATTCAAATCAGTTTAATTTTACAAAACATGAGTTGATTCTGTTACAAAGGTTTGATTTTTTTCTATATATGCTTGGCATAAAATAGTTTTGGTTAAGTCAATTATGGTGCATATTTTAAAAATAATTTAAGTTCTAGTAGACTCTCTGGGTCTACATTGAAATCAGTAGTATATGTTATTATAAACCGATTAAAGGTACTGTAAATTTAACCATTATATCAAAGCATTTTGTGAATGCATATGTACAGAGAGGTTAATCAGAAGGAGCACTGGCACCTTCACGCCTGGGAGGTGGCAGGCAAGGCCAATTGGCCCCAAAGGCCACTGAACACAAGTATGTTTACATACACCCTCTTACACAAACATACACGCTAACACACACTCATGCTAACACACACATACAGACTCATGCTAATACATACATGCTTACCCTAACACACACTCAAACACACACTCCCTGTAGGCTGTAACACACACTTACACATATACACTCATGCTTTCCTGCCAGTGATCGGCTGCTTTTAGCAGCCAAAAGGGGCACAAATTGAGGAACGCAGAAGGGCATTATGGATTAGCAGCCTCTTCAGCAGGTAAGCAGTTCTTACATGAATACATATTAATTTACTTACTAGGTACTTTAGTACCCATTCATGTTTGGTGAACAAAGATAAGCTCAAAGTGTTCTATAAACAAGATTATAATAAAAAGACAGATGACTAAAATAAAAAAAGTTAAAGTCACTATTGCCTTACAAATAAAATAATCACAGTCCACGTCTCAAATTAACAATTCTTTGGCTTTTTGTACCAGAGACTCGCAGACCCATCTGGCACATGAAGGTTAGTTTTTTTTATCATACTGGGCCACTTCAATAAGACTAGTTTCCTCCGGTCACTTAATGAAGCCTTTCTCTGATGATGTGACCTTACACAACAGCACAATACAAGAGTACGAACAAAGACAAAATGATACTTACAGCAGCGCCAGATGCTCTCCAGCCTGTAAGTGACACAGCTCTCTGCTTGACAACAGACTTATTCCCCTATAAACCATAGAAATGGATGTTATAGATGCAGTTCCTTTCAGTGCAAGTTAGGAGAGCAATCCATCTTTCGCACACCATTGGCAATGAAAGTGTTAAATAGGGTTTATTAATTATCACTCTGCAGGGAGAATACGAACTGTTATCATTAATGAGTGAAGCTAAATTAAAATAACGCTCTTTTAAAAAAGGAAGGAAATTCAACATTTCTTTTTATAAAACTATGATATTTAGCATTTTTTATAATAAATATAAGGCACATTTTAGGTTATTTTTTCGTATAATGCTAGCTCATTACTGAAGATTCAGAAATAAGTTGCTCACACCTTGACTGTTCTCCACCAACTTTCCAGAGGCAATGCCGCCATGGTTTTGTCATCACCGTGGGGCGAGGATATGATGTCATATGCTGTCTCGCTGTGCCTTTAAAGCACTCACTTATAGCCACCATATTGAGCAGCAGCACAAATGAGTGGATGATTTGTTCCCCGGTTTTGTCAGCCTAGGACTCCTGATTTCTGCTCATTGCACACCGATAATAGCCTTTTACCGTTTTAATTCATGAACATGAACTAGTGTGCTTAGAGGAGCCTGAGGTGTTAATAATATGATCCTGAACCCTTCATATGGCAGACCATACACTTACAATTGAGGAAAATCTGAGATATCTACCACATGAGCCTCACTATATCCACTGGCAATGTGCCATAACCGTGTGGACCACAGCTTTCCTCTTTTGTAAACACACCGCATGATTTATTTATTAAGATATCTTGAGTTAGAACACTTCCAAAAGAAGTACACGCTAATACTGAAACTGAAGTATACGTTTTTAATGACGGTTTAAAAAAAGTGTTTTAAATAATATCCAACCCAACATTAGCTTGTAATTGGTCTTCTTTAAAGATTTATGATTGTTTTTTTTTCACAAATCTGTGTTTCAATGGTTAAAACCCCCAAAAGATTTGTAACCTATACAGTATTGCCTTTTGAGATGTGAGAATCTTTAAAAGAAAGGGTTAGAAGTGCTTTTTGCGCTAGGTGCTTATTCGCAACAAGCAAGCCGATTTCAGCGGCCTTAAAAGCATTTTGTTATTTGACTCGCATGTGGCAATTTAAAGGAAAAACCTTTTGTTGTTTTCACAGGTCATCTACAAACTGTCATCGTGGGTCATTCAAATATCTCTCAAGGGTAAAGTGATTTGCAGAGACAAAACACTTCAATGAAAAATGGCTATCTAAACGAATTTTGAGTCCTCTGTTTGTAGACATTTTTTGCGTGGATGTGCTAGCTCTGTTTTGACATTACAGAGAACATATTGGCATAAATCCCACGTTGACTGTCAAACTTATTTACACTTCAAAACTAGCTAAGTAGAAAAAAGGGGCCTGGAATTTCTATATAAAACCAACATATGGGTTGTTTGTTGGCTGCCATATCGCTCTGTTTCTTTCAACTTTTTTTCTTTCTATTGTTGTTTTGTTGGGAATATATTGAAAATGATAACTAGAAAAAAGGCCAACCTACTAAATCCGGAGATTAGCTCATTGTAAATCATCGTACTTCTAACATCTTTTTTGATATTACAACAAAATGCAATGGCTATACTACGCCATGTGTCACATTTACATTAAAAATATATTATAAAAAAATTATGCGGAAATAAAACAGAACTCAACATAAAATTATTCAAATGGTGCTTGCAAACAGGGATTCTTACTGATCTGTTGAAACCAAATCAATAAATGGGAATACAAGGTACGCTTTTTGAAATCTACAGCTCATGACATTTCACTGCACAGCAGCACAGAGCATAGGGTAGGGAAAGCACATAGTAAATGAAGGGTTAAATGATATAATAATTATACACAGTTTAGCTTAAAAGCAGGGGCATGCTTGCCCCGGGGACAGGGGGCTATTGCCCCCCAGGCCAGTCCAAAGGTCTTTACACAGAGGAGCGAATCAACAGACCACAGACCCTAATAATAGACTAATGGTGCTGAGAACTGAGAGGGTCATGGGCAGCGGGTTGACATGTAGGGTGGAACTGTATAAATCAGCCCCATCCTTTTGTCTCTGAAAAGTTACCTTCTGGTCATGTGTCCTGTCTGTCCCCTGCAAATTCCACTGACAATGACCTCTTTCTTTTAATCCTCAGTTTTTGTATTTAGAAATAAAGTTATACCCCATCACATATAATCAACACCATGATATCAAGTTCAGTATGAAGTCAAGAAGTAGTGATCCGGTTAATAATGTGCTAGTATTTAAATGCCATGTTACAAGGCGACCACACAATATCACCTGTATCACCTGCTATATGTCTATGAATCATGCTTTATGTAGTCGGGACCACCAAGAAGTCACTCCTAGAGAGGGGATGTAAGAGTGGTAATAGGAAAATAATGGATTGGAAATGTCAAGGATGAAATAAATCCAGCAGCTGCCACAATCAACAGTGGAAAACTACCCCTGGAGGGGGGTAATTCAGCTGCTTATGGAAAGTAGCTAGCTAAGAATAGACAGGAAGGGCAGAACTGAATAGGATAAAGATAGGAACCATCGAGATTAAACAGGAGCATTCATCGCTCTGATTCAAATCCTAGTCAGGTTTTTTTTTTTTAAATTCTGAATAGAAGTCCCTTTTAAAAGTGTCACAGTTAATCCGCCATTATGTTTTGTAGAATGAAAAATATTCTTAATAAAAAGAATTGTATAGCGGATTTAGACTAATAGCAAGTAAATTGTCTTCGAATAAACCCAATAATTTTTGTGAGTAATCTTTTGTACGAAAAACTAACAGGTTTTTTTCTGCTGCTTTATGTGTGCTTTACTTATTTTTGAAAATTGCATTTGGCATTATAACTGAAAGGTGCTTATGGAAGAATAACAAAACAATAAAAAACACGGGGAGCGATTTCATTGAGGTAGGGAACTAGTTCAACATAGCGTGCTTTTATAATACTAATGCTACTTACAATACAATAGTAGTCTAAACAAACTGCTCTCTAGAATGTTGTGATTTTATCCTGTTACACAGCCAAATCCGGCTCAGCTTTCCATGGTATTTTCATGGCTTCCTTGAGAGCCAAACCAAAGGGGATAATTTGACATTGACGTTGACTACAATGCATTTTAATAAAATAATTTATTGACAGTGTACAGAAAATACAGTTTTCGTAGGGCAAACGCCATATATTGAGGGCTAGTGGGCTACCAACAGACCAGGATGAGATGCTTGTGCTCAAGGTATAACATCCAAAAATCATGGATTGTTTGTGAGCCTCAAGACCTCTCTGCCAACTCCAATGGCTTGGGGCTTGAGTCATTGCATCAACCACGACCTTCAAATTAGAATAATAAAGCCTGTATACTAGACTGGTGCATGTGGTCCAAACATGATTTGGACAATTTTACTTTTTTACTTTTTTTGTCCATTCATTTTTGGACAACAAATTTAGCTTTGTTTTTGTTTGGACAAAATTCAGAGGGCTTTTTTTTACTCACTCTCTTTCCATCTTCAAAGCTACTCTCCATTTTGCAACTCTCTCTTCACTCACTCAGAGGCAGCACTCGTCGGAAGTTCCAAAGTCTAATTGTTAGTCATTGCTGTAATACCATTCCTGCTCCAAACGTATACATATAATTGGATTTTAATAGTGGCACACTGTTTACATCTGTGCAAAGAATGAGCAGGATAAATGTGTATCTCATTGCCAAACATCTGCTGTATCCTATCAATTTCCATCAATAGCCCCTTTTCATGGCAGTTTGTAGATACGGCACATACTTGGTTCTGTGGCATTGTCGCATTATATTTAGTAGTGTTTTCCTTGTGGCTTTAGCTGGATAATTAGTTTATACTATCGCCCTACTGGTTATCCTTGCTGTGATCTGTGCACAATATGTGGCCTCAAGTGTAAGCCGGCACAACCATCATTTGCACTTTAATGTATATAATAGTTGTGTGACCCCGTTACATTTCCGTGTGGTCCGTATTGCAAATGTATAGGGGCATTCAGCCGAATCTCACTATATACATTTGCCATTTTCTCCGATCCTTGGCTATTTGGCGTGCGGAAGACGTCTTATAAGACCCCATATGTGCATATTCCGAAAGCGCTCCCATTGATTTCACGAAGGAGAAAATCCACTGGTGTCAACATTGAAGTGTTTTTGTTTTTTATCACTTTTGGCAACTGAAAGCTTTGTGACAATACAATGCTTGCTAAAATATAAAGAAGTAATCCTAGTACAGCAGACCTGTATGCGCTCTGTCAGTGGACTACAGTATGTAAGCATTCTTCCAAAGGAAAATCTAAAAGGTGTAGGTCCTGCTTCCAAAAAGAAACATGATATAATTTTGTAATCATTGCGAAAACACTTTTTTTCCCCCACCCTTTTGCTCTTCATTATATACTTCCTTCTGTTTGCCTCTTCTGCAATTGGTTGAAGACAGTGTGAATTATGGTGCCAGTTTGTCACCGGACCTCAATCACGCCAGGAGAAAGTGTACTTTATCTTCCTGTGTCACACAGTAATTCTGTCGTATCATCCTCGACTTCGAATGGAGCGCACTTAATCAAAATGTCACTGGGTTGATTTTCTTGTTCTGTATTGTGTTATCTATGTATAACTTGCACATATATTGGTACAGCAGCTTGTGCAATTCAGTTCTGTACTCGTATAATTTATCATAGACCTTTCCTCCTTGCCTTTATGCCTTGCTGCCCATATTTAGGTGCCGGTTACTAAATCACTGAAAGCATTTTTGTGCCTGTTAATGAACAAATATCCATTACCAATGAAACAAAATAAAAATCTTTCACAAATAATAACTAAATAATAAATAATAAAAAAGAAAGAATAAAGAAGAATAAAAGAGCTGTATTAAAAAAAAACTGTGGTATGAATTTGATCACAATGTGGTGACAAATCTGTTGAGGCATATTGGTTGATGTTGATGGATAACAACCTTTCAAATAGAACGAAGATTTTGCTATATTTTTCACATATTCTCGACTAAAATATTGTGGAATTTTTTAAAAAAACGAGTGGAATTTCTCCTTCTTGTTTCTTTATTTGTCGTTATATTTGACAGGCCAGGTCAGGGTGAATTTGGACCGCATGCATAGCTTGGCAATAAAGTGAAGTTCCAGAGGAGAAGCTGCAGCGCTATAGATATAGATATCTCCCAGCTCCCTCATCTTAACTAGTTTAGTTACTGGATACCGAGCAGCAAATTAAACTGGACCCACCATGCCGAAAACGTAATACGCCATGTTATTCAAAACAATGCAACCCACAGAATGATGGATCAACATAGGGACCAATAATTTTATTTGAGAACAGCCGATCGGAAAGGATTACTCTTCATAGTGTACTGGGGTACATTGATTTACACTTTTATTACAGAGATATTACATTCTCCAGGACATTTCCTGATGTGCTTTAAACAATATTTTTGAAAATGTATCTAAGAAAATGACATTAAATATTAATACAATTTCTTTTTAAAAATAGCTGCTATGTTTATTTTTGCATAAAAATGACTATTCATATTTTTTAACTATATAAATGTATAATTTATTGGAAGCTTGGCTTATGAGGGATACATATGAGCCTGGAACTTTATTTAACAGCACAAAACTAGAAAAAAAAAAGTGCTGATTTGGCAAAAGATACCAACAAAATATTTGTAGCCCTTTGCTCAGAATTACTGTAGATCTAATTTGATAAATAAAAGACATGGAGGGTATTAAATAACATGCCTGATTTTGTTTTCACTAATTTGTTTCTTCTCACTTCAAATAAAGTATGTATTTGAAATTATTCATTTGAATTCGAATAAATTATTTATTTGAATGAGCAGTCAAAATTAACTATAATCCTGAAACCCGGCAGATTATCCCAAACCTATGAGAAAAAAGCCCCTTTTCTGTTCAAAGATTACAGTGCCCATAACCCAGAAGATTTTCTAGCAGTTGCGATTTAAGCTTTAATAAGAATTCCACAATTGAAAAAAAGTGTTATAAACAGTCCTGCTTTCTCTCATAAAATGAGGCATTCCAGCTGTTGGCAATGAATTCTGGGTGGTTTATGGTCAAAGTCAGACATGGTGAGAATACAGATAAAGCTGTAATTAATGAATTCTGAATTTTAATGAAGTCTTTGTGACAGTACACCGTTTGTTGGATGCTTGTAGCGAAATGCTGAAGGAAATAAAATGAAGTTCTTGCCGGGTGATATGGCCCACAGAAAGTTCTCACTGAGAATTTTCAGCATCGATAAATCAGAAATATACATTCTTATTCAATAGACATTCTTGTCCTTCTGCTTCAATGTGGATCATTGACGTTAAATTTGAAGATATGGTTTTAATGCTTGGAATCTTACCCTACGTATGAATTACAGTTGTGTAGCTTGACACATTTCTGAAGGCTTACATGTGAATTGCGAAGAAACGCACTGCTCAGTTCTACGTTTAAACAATGGAGATCAGGGGCTATGTGAGGCAATATGTTGCCCACCATTTCAAAGAGCACTGTTTGTTATAACAATCTATAAAATAAAAGGTTAGATCCAGAAATGCATATTGCAAGTATCCAGATATTAAATAAGAAACTCCCCGCTTTTAAATTGATCTCAATAATCATCTCATAAAACATCTTGCACATATTTTACCACTCACCGTTGTTGCGGACAATGAAGACTGACCACTACAATATTGGGTATAAAATTAATAAATGCTAGTTCTAAATATTAATAAGGGATAAGCTACTTTGTTATGTAGAACTGAATGACCCATACGTTATTAGGTAAGAGTGGTGGCGGTTGGAAAGAATCAGTCTATGACTTTGGTGCCTAGTCTTGTGGATAAAGAAACAGAGAAGGTGAGCAGGAATGATGATTCCTTCATTGATACAATCGCCTGACGTCCCAACCTCACACTATGTAGAGCCTGCTTTTCTATATGACGATTATGTTATTTCTATGGATGAAAGCCTTGCTTTAATAGTTGCCAGCAAGATGCTATCTGCCAAGGAAATGTACATTAGCAGAAAGTATACATCAACATCAGCTGAGCCAATGTGTCTCAGGTACCTTCCACATATCTCTAAAGGCTATCTATCTATCTACTTATCTATCTATCTATCTTTCTATCTATCTATGTATCTATCTATCTATCTATCTATCTATCTATCTATCTATCTATCTATCTATCTATCATATTTAGGGAAATTAAGATAATATACTGAATCATGCACAGACTCTTGCTAGTTTAAACCCTTAAGCATTAAGATATTTACATTTGCTTTACTAAATTTGTTACAATACTAACAAATTATGTTGTCTTTGGTATCTTTGATTCATATACTCACCTGTGATGGGGACGTTGTGTATTTTAAAACAATATATTCAGTTGAGCAATCATGTTAATGTAGCATTATTTTTCATATCCGCACACAACAACATATATTTACCCAGAACTTTGATGTTTGTGTGACAAATACTCCTTTTAAATATGCCTTTTTTTAGATGTTTTATTATTTATTAAAGTTAGAAAACATAACAAAAACACATGATTATTTGAAATAGTCTTTTCATTTTTGTCATAAATAGTTGCTACCAGACTGTTTATTCTTGTATAACAATACTTTATTTAACATATGTAAAACGTTATATTAGGAAAAGAAAACACACATTTGTAGAAGCAGCATCTGGACATAAAAATGAGGATGACTGGCCTGTTATATCACAGATACCTCCCTGAAGCAGAGCTGATGAGCCCTAAATGCCCCCACTGTGAATCTAACAACCACATCACAGCCAGGTTTAAATAGCTAATGCACAACAGAAAAACTAATTACAAGGAACAATGCAGCCTAAACAACACAAATAAACATTTTATTATGCACAGTAAACATGTGTATGTGGGATCAGTTTTTTGTATTTGCATGAAAAAACAGACTAAACAATACAGCTAGAAAAAAAATAATTTAACAAATCATAATTGAGGCTCGTGTTATAGGCATTCAATCAATATCTAACAATATTATAGGATTTAAACACACGGTGAGCTATTTTCACAGGTTTAATCAGGTGTCAATGGCACTCTAACATGCAAAAAACAAAAGGGTTAACTGCTGGTTAATATCCTACAGTACATCTATTAATCTATATCTATTAGACTTGTCCACATGGACCAAAATGATTTTCAGACAACAAATTCCGCTTTCCTGCCCTATTGGATGAAATTCATCTTGTCCTCATCTTGTTGGGCTTCTCCTTCGTGTTCTCCACTACTTTTTCTTCATCAGTTTTCTCACGGTCATCAGCTGTATCACCATGGTCTCCTGGAGCATCTCTGAATCAGGGCACTACGGGGGCAACCTCTCCTGTGATTGGAGGAATGGGGAATTAGTTTCAGGCCATTTATCAATTTAGGGTATCTACCCCATTAAAGTCTGTCATGTTAATCTCTAGAAGTCTCCATCTTAACAAAACTCTTCTTCCCTCAGATCTTTCTATATTGAAAAAAAACAGACTTTTTTTTAACCCACCACCTCTTCCCCAGAGCCTATGTGTTAAAGAAGTACATCTCCACCCTGGCCCCTGCCTTAAAAACATTGTGTAGTCAAGTGTAGTAGATGTACACCAGTTGAGCCCTTGATCCAGAGGCTAGACCTTTCATAAGCATACTGACTGTACCACTTAATGGCCTCCCTAGTTCTAGTGCTGGACTAGGGACAACGAGGCGGCCCAGACACTTTAAGGCCAGTGGCCGCCAATGATGTAAGGGCAGCCAATGGATCGATTTATGAGACTATTTCATACTCCCGCAGCATGTGGTCGGAAACTTGCCGGTGTGCCAGTTAGGGTCTGCCGAGTAGAGATCTGGCAAACAGATACTGACTGAACCACATAAGCTCATGTGACAAGATCTGAAAAAACATGAACTGGTCGTAGTACATGTAGACTAATGTTGAGAAGCTCTGCTCTGTAACAATATATTATCAATTGTAAAACAAATCTTTAAAGTTTTTTAACCCCCAACGGGTATTGAAGATCTTAAGCCATCCGCCATTTAAAAGCTTGTAAAAATGTGATTTTATTAATATCTATTCTTTATATAAAACAACCTTATTCTTTTTCCTGAAAACATCAAAACATACACTTTCAGATGACGATAATTTATCTGTAAATCTAATATTTTGACTCCTTACAGAAACATTCTCTGAATAAAATGAAGTGAATAATATGTCTAGAACTTTATATAGCGTGAAAGAATGTTCTCCATTGTATACATACTGTAATATTTAAGGAGAGCATTAACTATCATTTATACCATTGAACAGGGATTGATTTCAAATTTTGTGGCACTATAATGGTTGGGAATAATATTTCGTTTCATTCTATGCCTGTTCCATAGCGGGTTTCTCCAAGTAGTAGTTTCATAATAAAAGCTGGTTATCCAAAGGCATTTGCAAGTGAACGTCGCCGTCAGCTTATCTAACATGAACATTTCACTAATTTCTATACGACGGTACAAAGCACTTGCACAGTGGGAATCCATGAGCACAGCTGTCAGAAATGCCATCTTCTGATATTACTGTTCAAATGCTCATTTCTGTCGTTGCTGATGTGGAGAAAAGAAAGTAATAAAATCCCAGGTGATTTGTCTAGTTGAATTACTATTACTTACTTAGCATTATTAAATAAAAACACATTATTTGTAGAATGTTTACAGAAGATAGATTGATAGATACATAGATACATAGATAGATATATCTACCCCCTTGTCTCTAGATAAACATGTAGATCGTGTCATACTTAAATGTTAAGCCTATTTCACAAATTTCTGCCAATTTTCTAAGAAATTCGAAGAAAATTAGTAGTCCTTGAAAGTATGGAATTGCGTATCTTCAAAAAATGTTATGATTATTGTGACAATTAAATTCTGAAGTTGCATTGTTTGACGAAACACAAAGAAGTCCTTGGCCAAACAGTCAGTCGGCAAATATCATACATTACCTAGTTCTCTTTGTAAAAGATAGAATTCATATGTTTTATTCATCCACTTAGACTGTCCCAATCTGTCTCAATTTATGTCACTCTTATGAACAGGCTTCTTAGAACTGACGTGGAATACTTGGCGTTTAATGGTTATTGTGCGATAAAAAATAGTCTTATCAACTGCCCATTGAAATGAACTGTCACTAATACATTATTTGATAAATAAATGACAGTATGTAGGAATTCCATATGCATGAATGTATGTGTCATTACAAATGTAACGATTTGCAGCGTTTATTTGCTCTGTGGATTCCAATAAGGACTATAAATATATATTATATATATATATTGGTATATCATCAAAATATAATATTTTTTCCTATGATACCTTTGATTAAAACCAGAAACTGTTACCATATAGGCCCAATTTTCTAATAAAAAAAATACAATTGTGACACAATCACTGATCTTCAGATGACAAAATACCATAATTAAAATTAAAAGATGCATATGTATGTGAAATAAAAGGACCTGGTGTATAGAACAATTAGATCAATGCAGGGGTATTGAACTCAATTTTCTTTTATTACTGGTATCCCATTCTAAATTAGTTAATATTATGTTTTCTATTTTTAAAGCCAATTCTAGTTTTCAGATACTAACTTTAGACAGTTGTATATGTAATGTATATGTGTTATAGCTGTGTTATCTTAGGCCTGTCTTAATCATTGACAGTAAGCCTCTGACAATAAGGTATGGCGGAAATTACCTCATTACATAAATAGGACTTACTTATGATTGCCATAAAGAATCAGCTCAGTGTAGTATGTGAACAGGGTAAGTAACCCAAAATACCAGCGGACGGTCCAGATGAGGCGGTGGGCGTCCACGCTGACATCGGAGGTGTTCTTGCTGATGTCAATGAGTGCTTTTCCCTCTGACATCCGCGGAAACGCCCCCATTTAAAGGAGACATAGGCGGGGAGCGGGGCATGTCAAGACCCCGTTCCTGTGACCCGGAAGATTCAGGTCTTGACCCGGGAGAACCAAAGAAGCTGTGCCACAAAAAAAAAAAAAAATGTGAGAATTACAGATGAACCTTAAGGAAATTGCTGTACACCTGAAATATAATCAAGTAATATTTTATACACTGCATACAGGAGCAATCTAGTAGAAAATTAGGTTGTGCTAATTATACCAGCGGGCGATTCTTAAGCCTTACATCTTTTTAGTGTTCCTTGAGATATAACATATTGATTTTGGTTTTATGCCACCAATGCTGCTACGATGACGGTTAACTTCAAATGAGCCAAAACATTGCAGAAAATCAGTATTTTGTAACAGAGCAAATTATGCACACACAAAACAAACTAAACCAAAAAAATCCCCAAAATTATTTTAGGTGGATATGTCTGTTTGTGCTCGTTGGGTTTTATTGATATAATAAAATATAACTTTATAGCATTATGACTTAATACCTAAACTGATAGATATTAGATTCTTATTAGTTGCCATTGTCTTGTTAGTAGGGCAGAACATTATTTTAGGCATAATCAATACATGAAAGCACTGTATACTGAGTACATTGGTTTATTTCAACATTTTTGCTATGTAACAAGCATTTTGGAAAATCATATTATTTTTGTACTGCTGCCAGATACAATAAAGTTACAGAGACTTTTTTTTTAACTTGTGCTTCAATAGCAGTCTTATCAAATCCACTTGTCATTTTAGCGAATCTAGAAAATGGTTTCACTATATTATAACAAGTAACAGAAAATCCTTAGTTTGTTGGCAAGGCGCAGCCAATAAATATGTCACTTTTCATTTTCCGAGTATTCGCAAGAGTGCTATTGAATTGTTCCTCATTCGCACTTCAATGGCACCCCTGTGGATATTATGAAAATTACAAGTGATATATTAATTCAAGGAGTTTGCTAACAAAGCACAGTATAGAATCTAGGTGACAGATAATTTAATTAACAATGAATTGACAATACGTTTGTGCTAAGGTAAGACTGTTACCATATCTTTATAAAAATGGACCTGCACCCTGATTCTTCATCAATATGCATATTAAATGAGTAGTAGTGTTACTGTTCTAAGGAATCGGTGTAGCAAACTCCATTTGATTTAATGTCCTTATCTTTCAATAAACTGGGCAGCATTTCTCTTGCCCCAGTACATTATCTCCTAAAAGCTGAGTTAAGAATTCACACCTTTGAGATAAGCAATTGTAAATTACTCTTTCTTTTCCTTCCTCCCTTCCTTCCTTCCTTCCTTCCTTCCTTCCGTTCTTCTGTCCTCCCTTCCTTTGTTTCTTTCTTATTTATTTATTTCCTTTCTTTTCTTTTTTTCTTTAATTATTTCTTTCTTCCCGTTTTGAAAATGTGAACATTTGCAAATGTTAACGCAGAGAGTCACCTTATTTGATTTCCTTATCAAATAACAAGTGAAAATGCTCTCAACAGTTCTTATTACTCAGCTAGCAGCATTGGTCTCACTGACTCCCAGGTCTTTATGTTGTTAAAATGCCTCCCTCCAGTGAAACAATCCAGTTCTTAGTTCTATCAGAGAACGGATCAAATAAATGTATTTAGTCTTTCTTGTGAATTCCTTTGAGCGTCCTGAAAGTATATAATGTCTAACCTTAGCCTTCTTAAGTCCCAGGTGAACAAACCCACTGAAGCTGATCTTTCTTGCTCTTTCCTAAGAAGAAATTGATCTCAGCAGTGTTTCAGTTTGCAGACACTAAATAGTTTAAACCATGACAATTTAATGAATAACTTTAAGGAAATTTCCCTAATGAAAATCGTTTGTAGGCTGATGACTTGTGGGATATATTTAACAAGTTGCTCTTTCATTTGTGTTATAACCACAGCAGGGATGTATATGATCATTGTATACTTATTGGTTTTGTTAATCAAATCTAAAGAAGTATTGTCGTCAGGTCAATGCAACAGTGATGAATTTAACCAGAACATTATATGATTAATAGGTCTTATTATAATAAGAAGTATGACAAAAAGCAGATGGGCTCTGTTAGGACTGAAATGTACGGAACTAAAATGTAATGTATTGATTAGCACAGGTTTATATTATGTTAAAGAAACCAATCCATTTATTTCACATGTAGCTATTTGGGAAGCATAGAATTGAAAATTGAAATTATAATATTTTTGAAAAATAAATCTACGTAATTATAAAATGTGAAAAAATAGGGTAAAAAAATAATGATAAAGATATTGCATTTGAAATAAAAGATATAGACATTTTTACAAAGAGAGATTATTATATTCCCAAGAATATACTGTTTTTTCCCCAATTTAAAAGAATGCAGCTGATGTTTTTTTTATTATTACTGAACAACCAAAGCAAAATTAAGACCTTCTGAAAGAAGATCTTTGATTTTGTGTCAATAAAAGTTACATAAATGGGAAGCAAAAGTAAATGTGTGACAATAACATAAAAAAATGAATTATAGAAAAAAATTACAATTGTTTAGAAAGGCTTAAACAACAGGATAAGACAGCGAACCTATTCTTTACAGGAGTGCTCAAATATCTCAGTATAGAGATAAGGGCACAGCATTCCAACCAGATCATGATATAGGAGGATTTTGCCAAAATTAAGCACATACAAGATTACTATCGCTATACCGAACAATATAGAACTAGCAATATATAAAATAGAAGGCAAGTGCTTAGCCTGCCCTCGTCTTGTAGACAGCTCCATAATGAATCGTCTTGTCCTTAATCCCCTTCTAATCTGATGTATGTAGTCATTAACATACATATTACCAGACGTTTTATGAGTACTACATGGTAGTACTGAAACACTGGAGTAATTAAACGGTTGGCATATATTTCTGTAAAGTGATAATGTGTAACTGGAGCTACCACCTGGTTAGATGTAGCCCTGTGTGCCTTTGAAACTCAATATCCTTTCATCTTGACAATCTAAAATCTAAATAAAGCAAGGTATTAGGGCTACAGTATAACTTGATATACACAACTTACAATTGTGTAAAATTAGTGCTTGGGATTTTTACAACATTTGAAATATATTACAAATTGTCCCAACTAAACACTTAAGGCAAAGCACCTGTCACAATGGCAGCATCAGGTACACACATCACAGGAGTTATTCACCTAGACTATCTTACCAAAGGGTTGAGCTTTAAGATAGGAGACCAGGGACTTTGATGTTCCCAATAGTGTGGAGTAGAGCCCTGCGCGGGACCGCTCCCGCCACATTTGTGGCCAATCAAGCCCACCTCCTTACCTGAACTGCAGATTTCCCATGCAGTCCCGAAATGCTGCCCTCGAGTTGCTCTCTCACAGTGTCTCTTCTCTTGCTCCGCCCAGGAACAAGGCAAAGTCACAGGAAGTGACGTCACATCACGTGACTCTGTTTTGTTCCTGGGTGGAGCAAGAGAGGAGACACTGTAAGGGAGCAGCGAGAAGGCAGCCTTGCAAGACTGCGCAAGATTACCGGGACCCGCAGGTACAGTGCCTGACCGCCCGCTCCCGTCCGCAACCCCAGCAAGACTGCCCGCAAGTTTTTTGGCAGGTCCCGCAGGACCCGCTTCCCAATGCAGTCCTCTAGTGTGGAGTGTAATAGCAAAGTGCTTGCTGTATATAGGAGAAGCCACAGGTAGTTGCTAAGGACAGGCAGCGCCAGGATGCTAGGTCAGGAGCATAGGACGGGCAATCAGTCAATGTTGGGTTTGGTAATGTTAGTGGGTAGACGTAGCCAAGTGGATACACAGAGCAAGTAGTCAGGAGAGCCAAGTATGGCACACAGTTCAGGTCAGCAAAATCACTAGGCAGAGAGTAGTCAAATAGGCCAGGAGTCAAACATAGCTTCAGATAACTATCAACAGACCACACTAGGATGCTTCAATACAGCAGTTCCAGGTTTTTAATTTCGATGCCAGAAGAAATGAGCCCGCAGGAGACGGCCGTTGGGTAGGGATCGCTCTGGCTAGCGGCAGCTTGGCTGTCGGTAGCGGGTCTCCGATGGATGACAGCACACTTCATTTTTTTCTGGCTTCTCTACTTTAAACCTTGTAAAATCTGAACATCACAGCAGGAAAGGATTTTAACATGAACAGAATTTTTAAACTTTGATTCCAACAGCCAAGTAACAACTAGCTTTCCAATCCAATCTAAGTGTGAAATAAAATCTTAATTGAAATAAGATCTTATTACTTGATGTCATTTACAATTACGGCTTTGTCCTTCCCATTAAACACAATGATTATAATAGGTGTAATTATCGTAATGCTTTGTGTATAGCAAATGGCAGAATAGATGGAGAATGAAATGATTAAAAACAAAAAAGTTATGGGTTGAAAACCTAGGAGTGACATGTGTTGCACTGGTTACCCATAATTTATTTTTTTGAATAAATACGACAGTAAGGAACAATATATTTTAGTAGTACAATACATGTTTAAAGAGTCTTGCAGTTCACAAGTAATATATGAATTGAATAGAATTCGCATAATATGTATGATTACTGCTTCCATTTATAAGTCATTTAAAAAAAGCCAATTTTGAGGGGAGTAGAAAAAAGCAAATGAATATAACAAAAGAAAAAACTAGGGTCAGTTGAGTGATTGTTACTGAGACAGATTGCCTATGTCAGAAGAAACAGACCTCCTGAATGTTTCAAGACCTCCTGAATGAAATCAAGTGCTTGTTTGAGTTATGAGATTAGAACCAAGTGATTTGTTAAATTGTCTTAGAAGGAAGACCTAAATTGGTCTGATTTCTTTAGCTTTGAAACCTATTCCATTAAAAATTTAAAAATTCTGATCTCCAATAAGTAAATATGTTTTGTAATGATCATGACCCTCCATGTTGGAAAAGGCATGGAAGTTGGCATGCATGTTAGGTATGCATAATGACTTCAATACCAACCACTGGCAGCCCATAAGAAAGAAATGAAGTCACTCTGTGTTCATAACAATGTAAGCTCCAAGTAGATAAGATATCTAAAACTAAGCAGGTCTTTCCCAGGTCTAACAGCAGAAAACAGAGTTTACTACCCTTTTACACACACTAGTTTCCATCGATTTTTTATGGTATATTGTAGACAAACACTGATATCCACTGTTAAATTCTAGAATCTACCGAAAAACTTTTTTTTTACTATTTGCATTTAAAAATAAAATGATCAGCGCATATTTTTTTACTGTGCATGTGCCTCACAGATAATAATTTGTTTTATTAGATATATATATACCTGCACTGGATCCCCGAAGCTGGCATTTTAACCTCGACTCGTATATGGTTCTTCTAGTTTTAGCCGTTAAGAATGCATAGTCAAATTGGTTATTGTCTTTAAAGTCTTCAGAGTATCAGATCTGATTAATAAAATGATTTATGAACATGATATGTTTTACAGGAGCCTGTTTTCTCAAAGATTTATTCAAAAGCTGCAGAGAGATATACCGTACTGCTTATGTTGTTTATTGACTTTATTTTCTTTACTACAAAGTCTGTTGGGAATACAGACATAATGCCACAGCCATCTGTCAGAGTCAATGAATGCATGCGGTTGTAGAATACCAAGGCAGTAAATGAGGATTCTAACTAGAGAAGAAATATCTCACGTTTCTCTAGATGTTCTTAATAATAAGCGACAGTCAATCACAGTGGGAAAGTGCTATTGTTAAACCATTCGCGGCTATTGTTGTACCTTTTGACTCCGATGGTTAAAGTAAGTTTATAAACTCTACCTGCTATTTCATTGAAAAGGTTACACATTTGATAGGAAAACAATGTTACTAACAAGAAACTCTTTTATTACTCTGCTTACAGACATTTCTTAGCTGCCTACCAACACAAATAACCCTCAAATCATTAAACATGTATAAAATGCTATCACTTTCTTGTTCTTAGGATATCGTTTAAGATAAGGATTCTTCTTCCTCTTCTTCTTTTTTTTTTCTTCATCATCTTCTTCTTACTTTTAATGACTTGTCCTTCTGTTGATATCCAGTCTTCTACACAAATGGACAGGAAGACACAGTTTATGACTTTTGCAGCAGTTAATAGGTTTTAAATCTTTAGACAAGCAAAGAAATATATGTGGAAACATTTAATCAGGGGGAAAACCTGTCTCTAAATTGTGTTTCATTAATATGGAAGTACGTGACAGGATGCTACAACAAAGAATAACCAAAAACGACTGATGATGGGGCAGACCAGTGTAGGAACATTGCATACCACCAAAGTGGTGGGACAGTCTTTAGAAGGGACAGTCCCTCTTTTGCACTCAGCTCCCTCTCTTTAATTCCGTTGGTAATCCTCATCACAGTGCTCTACAGCCATGACACAATAACATGTAAAAGGATACCTGGGAACTTCTGAGCTCCAGCTACCCGGAACCTTCCCTTGTCAGACGCTGCCAGGACTGGCCACTGATGTCAGCGGGTGGTCCAGTGACGTCGGTGGGTGGTCCCGCTAATGTCAGTGGCGTTCCTGCTCACATTGTGAGGGGAGCAGAGCGTGGCAAGACCCTGCTCCTGTGACCCGGAGGATTTGAGTGTTTACCAGGACAGCCAGAGAACTGGTGCGTTACCTGGAGTTCCCAAGTATGTGTATAAGAAAGACCAGAAAACGTGTTTAGAATTAAAAACCTGTGTGAATTAAATATAGTATTATCCTAAATTATTATTAAGTGTATATGTGTGTGTGGAGGGTAAGGCAATTGAACCATTTACACTGGTAGGAGAACTAACTGAATGCGTCTAGCACTGGCTTCTTATACATTTAGAACAGAGTATGTCTGGCATTAAGTTCCTATCATAAACCTTTTTAAATGTATGATTATTATAGGTATTGTGTTTAGAGAAAGCAGGTATGATGGGCCAATTAATAAACATAAGGAGCATCATCTAAAGGATATGTCTCCAATATGTCAATATTCATACACTGAGTCTGTGTTGACCATAATGACAGAGTTCTTGCCATGTTATGATCAGTCTATTGTCTAGAATTTGCCTTCAAAGAGGCCAAGAATGTATTTGGTGATGTCATGTTTCCCTAGGAGGTTCATTATTCAGGATATGGTATTGCAAGGGTCATATGTATTCTCCTTTTTCTTGCTGAAAAAAGGTTTGATTAATGACATACAATAGCCTGGCAAAAATATGTACTCTTCTTCTGGATTAGGTAAAATATGCATGTTGGTTTTTCACATTTTATGGGCAAAAGGGCCATTTCGAGCAACTTTTTTTTCCTAATCTTTCATGGTCAGATTCTTTTATCTTCCCGACACTTCAATTACTGACAAAAACTGCACATAAGCACTCTCAGTAGCACAGTACCATTTGTAATGCAGCATCCAGCGAGGAGTGTAACACACACTGTGACCAATTCTTAATGAGACCTGGTAGGCTGGGCGATTGACATTGATGGAGATTTCGGGATTTTCAGTCATCGTATTGTCGTTTTCTCCTCAGTCAATGTCTAAAAGAAAGGCATATCAGGCACCACAACCAAAATTGCATGAAGACAAGAAAAGGTCAAGCTACTGTAGCTTGCCAGAAATTAATTAATCAAAAAAATGTACTGAGATGTGTCTAACATTTAAGCCCCCTTCAGTCCCGAGAAGAAATGTGGTTTTCTTATTGAAACGATACACTGAATTTGTTCATTTATGCAGTGAAGACTTGACTGAGCACACATTCACAGCTTGAAATTATTTTTCTCATTCCATGCTAACGGCAAAAATATTTAAACAACGGCTCATGTCCCACTTTCAATTTACTTTGGGAAGGCTCCAGTAAAAAAAGAGTCAGAACGATACATCAAAAGTTTATTCACTGCTTTGAACTTAATTGGGGATGCTTCATCTGCCATACCTTAGTGATATTCATTTCCTTAGGTATATAAAAAATATTTGTCCAATTGTAACATATAAAACAAGATGTGAATGTGAAGACTGTTTAATGGAACACTGACTTTGATATTAATTCAGAGTATTCATATTGCATATTGTAATTTTACATACATGAACAAAGATCTGTGACTAAAAAAAACCCCAATAGGAAATAAAAGACTCAGTACATTTTCAATAACCTACTTACAATATGCTACAGTAAATGTTATCTTTTTGAGAAAGCCCTTGGGGCATAAAGTAACTGTTTTAGGATCCTTTACTTTTGTCAAGTTATATGAATACAAACTTATGTAATATTTTACTGTTGAGTTGGATGTGGTATATTTTTTGTGGTGCTTATTTTCATTAATTATGTATATGACTACACATTAATTGATAATGGGGGTAAAACGATATTAGCTAGGAAGAAAGCAATACACAGGGAAACATGGAAAAGAAAGAGTTAAATAAGAGTTGAGGAGTGATTTCATCAACCTCTTATATACAGTTTTATCATTCTTTGCACAGAACCCTTTAAGATCTTTAATTTTCTTTTGCTCATCTTTGCACCTCAGTAATATAAGTTGGTATTTTGGTTGAGATTTTTTAAAGATATTATTAAAAATTTAATTTTAACGTGATCTGAGATATGATTTTTCAGTATAAATATCTCTGGCGTTGTAATTTTTAGCTATAGCCTTTTTTTGCTGTAGGTAACCTTTTGCACCCTTTCCTTGATTGTTTCCTTTAGAATTTGTGTTTGCTAATACTATAATGCTTATACTTTATTGAGCTCTGAATGCTTAACACATGTACCCACTTTGAATCCTAACCACATTTTCTGGGAATGCTGCCAAAAAAGCTAAGCATAGCTTGTTTAAGCCTGTATGATAAAGCAACATTTTGTAATTACTGGCAACCACTCCAGAAAAAAAGTGTGAGGAGAAAAAACTATCTCTATATCTATAGCAAGCAAACAAATGAACGGCTTTAATGAAATTTTGGTGGTTTTTGCAGCTTGTTTTCTTTAGTTTTGTTGAGGGTTGCTCTTGTTTTTTTTTTTAAATTAATTAATACGCGTCTGAATGCACAAGCCTAAAATTATTTACAAGGAATAACTGGTACATTTCAATAAAATATCTTTGGCAGGATTAGCATTTGATTGAAAGCTTACTGTGAATAGGATATTAACATTTTCCATAGCAGAAAAAGATTTACACTAATATCTATCCAGTCGAGGGACAGAGATCAATTATGTCTAAATGACAAGTTCTATAAGGCAAGGGCAGCTGTGCATTGACTTCAGGTCTGAACAGCCCTCTACTCTCCTATAGATATTAGAAGAGTCTTTGTTCTAAATTATAAATCAGTATGGTTTAAATGTCAGAAAATCACTGTCTCTCGAAGCACATTTATTTATTGACTTCTTCACTAAAGCAGTTTGAGCATCTTTTGTAAAATCCTTCATTCGGTATGATTCATCAATACTTTTACAACAGCAATAAATGTTCAAGGGTGTGTAGAGCTCTGTGGAATTAGAAATAGTTACTTGTCCTTGTACTTGATATCCACTTGCTTTATGCTTTCAGCAGAGAATCATTGCAGAACGTTTATAGAAATACAATGATCGGTAGCAAATTAATAACCCATTATATATATATATATATATGTACTGTATATACACACAAACATATATATATATATATATAGTAGGAGTAAAACATGTGCAAAACAGTGGGTCTGAATAGCTGCCTAAACCCCGAAAACGCTATAACTTATACCCCCAGATATGCCATATACCCCTATATGCCATAGTGTCATACCTTAAAACCCAGATATGCCACTCTGCCCCCCAATATGCTTTATAACCCCTGATGGGCCCCTCTGCTCCCCAAAAATGCCTTATTCCCCTTATATGCCACTGTGCCCCCCTGATATGCTTTATAACCCAGATATGCCCCTCTGCTCCACAAATATGCCTTATTCACCTTATATGCCACTTTGCCCCCCCATATGCTTTATAACCCTCAGATATGCCACTCTGCCACCCAAATATGCCACTCTGCCCCATCTCAGATATGCCTCTCTGCTCCCCAAAAATGCCTTATTCCCCCTATATGCCACTGTGCCTCTGATACGCCACTCTGCCCCTCCCCAGACTTACCCCCTGTGCGATGCGCATAGACAAACCTCTGCTGCTGGTCGGCACTTTCGCTAGGGCTTCTATGAATGAGCACCAGAAAGTCATGTGATGCCGGCGCGCCATCATAGAAGCCCCAGTAGAAGTGCCGGCGGTAGCGGAGGTTGTCTGCGCGCATCGCACAGATGCCCCCGACTGCCAGAGAGGAGGATACAGGTCAACTGGAGCCATGCGGGGGATCCACCTCTCTGGCAGCCGACGAACGTTGCGCAATGCGTGCAGATAACCTCGACCAGTGGTATTTCTGTCGGGGCTTCTATGGTTGAGCACCGGATGGTCATGTCACGCTGGTGCTCAATCATAGAAGCGCCGACGGAAGTAGAGGACAGTCGCGCCGGCTGTCAGAGAGGAGGATCCGGGTCCCCTGCAGCGCTGCGGGGGATCTGGATCTTAGTGTTATTATCCAATCTCTATTTGAGGTTAGATTATAGGATGAAGGCAAATGCTCTGAAAAACCCCTCATCTCATATTTGATAAAATCGATTCAACTAATCGATACTGAAATTCATTGGCAATGATTTTCATTATCGATTATTATCGACTTTATCGATTAGTTGTTGCAGCCCTATTAAAAATACTTTCACACATTGTTTTTAAGTTTTGCGGTTTTTCCCTGCATTTTTTTTTCAAGGATAAAAAAAAAAAGTATAAAATAATTTTGTGATCTGTTCTATAGTGGTGAGGAAGTTCATGTATTCACAGAACTTTTTGACAATAAACGAGTTACAGTTTGGCAAAAAATACTGTGCATCGTCCATATTTGTAACTACATTATTCTGTAACAGAACTGAGTGGGGAATGATGAATAATACCTGGAAGTCCATCTATTGTACTACTATACAGAAACAATGAGATCTTGCTTAATTAATGATTGTTATTCAGAATGTTATGCTCAGAAAATTGTTACTCAGAGCTTTATGTTTACAATGTTTTGCAAATTTGGGGAGGGGACAGCTGTATGAAACAGATTGTTTCAAGCTTGAAGTAATGCCAAGCAGCCTGCCAATTGTGTGCTATAGTGTAGCACATGCTCCCAAATTCCTTAGTATGCTTATTTTTATTCATTAACTTGAAGCATATAAAATAAATCGTGTTAGATATATTTGGAAAAAAAAATGACAAAAAAAGTATGTACTACATGCCATATTTATGGAAGTGGTTTCTGGGGAACAGATCTAAATGTGGAGCAATAACATTAAAACCATTGGAACACTTTTGCTTGTTGCTCCACATCAACATTTAAATTACTCTTTAAAATATGGCCCTTTATATTAGCCAGACTGATAAAGATTAACCATTCTTGTCATTAGAACCTTCATGAAACTAAAAGGCAGAGCTGGGATCTTGCCAGATTTAACCTACAGCAGTCTCCAGGTTTCTCAGGGGCTTTGGATCAATAGTCTAACTGGGACTAAGCCTTCTTCTTTATCATCTCCTTCCTGCTTCTTCAGGGTCGGCAGCAGCTGCCATATTCCTGCAGGGCTTATTTGTAGTTCCTGTAACCCCATGTGAAATTACAAACCCAATTGTCAATTATCAATTGTAGCTACCGTAAAATCAATTTTAGCTACTGTGGATCTAACCTCTTCATAAATGGTACCCCCTTATGGGAACAAGCTTGGCCAGCCATCTTTAAAACCAGGCAAATGTGTGGTGGGCAAGTTTGACGGTGCCATTGCTGCCACACATTTACCTTTACTGGTGTGCAGAAGGATGGATAAGCACAGTCGTACTTACAACTATATTAACAGGAGAAATACTAGCATAAAACAATTACTTGTTATATAATTATGAAGTGTATCATAGTAAATAATGTCAAGAATAATGTATAACGTAAAGAAAAATAAGGTAAGGAAGAAAAAAGCCAGCTTTGCATTTTAATGAGCTTTAATCGTCACCTCTCATGTGCTGGTCATTTCAATCCAAGCATAATTTATCTGGAGCTTTGGCTGTATAACAGTGTGGATCTCCATAATTGAGTCCCTGACAGATGGTTTAAGTTTTTTTTCCAAAGTATTAGCTTTCCAATCATATTGCCCATATTGCAGGATTGGCCTTGGAAAAGAGTAAGATGTCATTGGGCTACACTAACATCCCAAATGAATTGCTAGCTTTGAAGGGTATGAATAAAAGAATTAGATTAAATCGACACGCAGCAAAAAGAGAAGGCTACACTTGTAAACGAAAGGGTATACGGCTACCGTCGCAGCTTTACCGTAAACCAAAGGGATTAATAAAATCGCAAAACGTGTTGCACTAAATATAATTTTCTGCATCAAAAGGTATTAAAAAAGCTGTAACTCAGGAAGTCTTAAATGGGAAAGATGGGTACTATACCACATTGACTATTTTATTGCGCTCTTAAAATCTTGCTGGCGGCCCATAATGAAAGCACTCAAATCCTTCATTCATTTTCCAAGAAATATGAATTGATCACATGCAGCAAGCTACATTTTCATTATACCTTCAGCTTCAGCTGACTGACTTCTTCATAAAAAGTGCCATTTCTTTCTTCTTGTAGCCTTTTAGTTTATGATCAAAATCAATGAAGACTGAAGATTTCCACAGCCATCTATAAAATGCAATTACTGTATACAACACACAGTAAAGATCCCATGGTGTATACGTTGAGGAATTATTTATGCCATTTTACTCCAAAGGAGTATCGATCTTCATTACAGAGTGCTTTACAAAAAGCCTAAAGTCTACATGTTCAACAATATATGTAGTTATTGAGCCTGATTTATACGTTGAACAGTAATGACCTTTGCGTTACCTTTTTGTCTTTGTACAAAGGTATATATGCTGGTCAAACAGGACAGCAAAAGGGGCAGACGAGATTTACGAAAGCCTACCAGTAACATACAAATTCTTTTTTTCATCTAATATGCTCAAATATAACGCTAGCTTTATTAATATATAATAAATTATATTAATATATATATATATATATATAATAAATAAAATTATAATAAACATAATGCTATTTAATGTTGCTTTATATTTGGACTTTTGAATTCTTCTGTTTCCTATACCTGCCAGGTCCCACAGCACATCCCCTCAAAGTCACACTCACACTGAATTATTAATGGTTTTTAGTTATATCACATACAAATTGCCTAATATTTTTGCAGTGACATTAAAAGTTTGGCTTGTCACCTTAAAACATGGCTGTATTATATTCAAATAATGTCTGTAACTATACAGAAGTTGTGATAATTCTGTATGACGTGGTTTGTTATTTTAGTATGTACAGACTACACACTATTTTATAAAAAAATATTGCTTGAAAAAGTGTTTGCTTTATACATAAAATATATCTGTTTATTAACTTTTATATTTCTCCGGACTCACATGATGACAATAATTTTTTTAAACATTTTATATATTCTGTTACTGAACACCCTGCTAGTTACTTTGAATAAAGAAATTACACATCGTTTTTTTTTTTTGTGGCTATTACATTTTTAACAACAAAGGGGAAATCAACTGAAATTCTCTCCCTTCATGTTAAAGTGGAACTACACAGCTTTTTTTTATTTATATTTATTAGGTGATGCAATTTCCATAGCATGTACAATTAAACTTGTGATCTCCCCCCAAAAAAGTATTACAAAAAATAATAAAAATAGAATAAAATCAAAGAGGCTGATTTATCGTGTGGTGCCTACCAAAAGTGCCACCTCATGGTATGAGGTCCATGGCGATGTGATCCTCTTAACGTTTTTGGGAAAGACTTCAGTCTTGCATTCACACACACACACAACGCAAATAGGTGTGCATGCATGTGATTCATCACTGACATGGCTAAGGGCAGCTAAAGCTGCAAACACTAAGACCTTTTATTTTTACAGAGCATTTCTGGTTCAAATTGGTAAAAGTAAAGCAATCACTAGGAAGAAATGGAATTTTACCGCTGGCTGCTCCACTTATTTCACTTTGCACCATAATTGCTCTTTATAAATAATCCCCTTGTGTATCTGGACAGTAAATGATCCTAAAGGGGAAGAATCCTATAGGCTTTCTGCTTTAGTGAAGCATGAGGGGAGGTTTAAGATACATAAGTAGAAATATACATACTCAGAAAGATGAGTCTGGCTCAAGTGGCATGCCCTTTGGTCAATCCTGTGTTTGGAGAGTCTCAAATTCTAGATCACTTGTACCATTACAGAGAAAATATGCCCATCAGCATGTTAGCCTAATCCTACCCACAAGGGCATAGAACCGAAATGCAAATATTTAATAATGTATTTTGGATATACTTATACCCCTGTTTGTCTAAGAATTCCATTGCATTTCTTTAATATTGTTTCACGGTGTGAATACACAAATTGATGCGTTTCTGGTTGTGCATATCTGTCTTTAATCTTAGTATTTTTTGTGTTGTTTTCACCTTCTATCTTCCAATCTAAATACAAGGCATTGTGTTCCTAAATTATATGCTAGTCTATTTTCTTCTCTTCTCAGATCTCTGACATTTGATTAGTTGTTTAACTTTTACCTGCCCATCTTCATTTGGTTCCGTGTCTTGTCTCCTTGGTGTTGCTTTTTATTAGAGAAAAGCGTTGTGTTTTTATTTTGAAGTCTTTTTCCTGAAAAAAAAGTATAATATAATAATCAAATTAGGTGGGATTCTCTCTGACTACAAAGCAGAAAAATGCAATAATGATATCATTATAAATGATATATGAAGTGATAGATGAAAAAAGGGGAAATGCAAAATAGGTATATGTTTTATACTTTCCATATTTGTGAATGTTTGTCCGAAAAATAATGGAAGAGGATACAAAATAGGAAAAATATAACCATAAATTCCTGTTTTCTTTTGCAATTTCATACAAAATGATTAATAGTCTGAAAAATCACAGGGTAAAATGGAAGGTAACAATTTATATAATTACAATAATTTGTCTTTTTTATAAGTTCCTCTGAAAAGATATATACAAAATGATTTCTAAGACCAGCTGTAAATCAATAATATAGGTAGAAGGGTATGGGAAATGGAAATTATGATTGTGATCTATTTCATGGGCGAGTTTTACATAAACAACAAAAAAAGAGCATAAAAAAATAGGTTCCACATGATTCATACGCTAAATTATGTGAAAAGAACAACTTTTTTATTATGCAGCAGAAAGATCAATTTGCTCACTTTCAAGGTTAGATTGAATCTTTAATTGTTTTTATGTTAGCCAAAATTGGTTCTATTAAAATACTGTTCTCCGGGTCTTTGCAGTCATGTTCATAATGTTAAGCATTCCATATTCGAGCAACCAGGGAATATTAACACCAGGGGATAATTCATTTTGTTTATGAACCTGCAGGGCAGCATAAACTACTCTATTATACTTTTACAATGTACCTCAACCTTGACCTGGAGAGAAATGTCCTCCTGGGATAGAAAAGGAAATTAATTGTCCATTTCTTGTATTGTTTAGTAACAAATGGCGCTTCTCCCATACAATAAAACAACATACATTTGGAAATAGGACATTGGTTCACAGAGGGCTCACAAACTCTTCTAAATTAAACAGCAAATCCAAAGGTCTTCTTTTTGTTCTACACCATTCAGAACTAACAATATGCTAAAAAATTGATTAGGTTATGTTAATTAATTAACACACACGAGTTAAACTATTTAATTAACAGACATTTAAAAAATATGATCATATGACGCATTTCAAAAGCAAAATACCAATTGTGGCACAACAGTATTATTTAACGAAAGTTTCCATAAATTTAAATTTAAATGACAAATTATAAAACAAATGCTTTCATTACAAGATGACACTTTATGAATAAGGCACAATTGCATATGATTAAAGAATTACTTCTGAAAGTGTTTGGACAGCATCATATACTAAGGATGTTGTTTCTAATATAAAAAGTTTAATGAGAAATAAGAGAAATATAAGATGTGCGCAGTGAGATTCCTCACCCCTAATTTGTTATAACACATATTCCATGTTTCTGTTAGCTTTCCAAATTCCTCAATCTTGATTCCACATATTTTATATTTCTCTTTAGATCCACATATTCCATATTTTCCAGGTGTTTATGCTTCTTAGTAGATGCTCAGCTAAACTGCTCAGTATCCTCAACCAGTCTATGAACACAGTGCTGGTTTGTCTTGGTTTTGATTTTTGTATTGCTATTCTTCTCAACTACTGCTTTAGCTTTGAATTCAGACTTTTTATTTTCTTGAACTCCGGTAAATTACATGACACTTAAATTCTTACTAATAAGGTCCTGTATGCCCCCCACCCAGGGCTTAGCCTGCAGTGAATTAATCTTCTGTGCAGATCTTTTTGAAACCAAGAGGACCAACTGAAGACCTTTATTCCAAATTTGCACAGTGATTATATTTCAACATGCCTTTGATCATTTATTTGTTCACCTCAGGGCAAGGACACACTAAGGCGGGTGCACAGCACCCAGGCGTCTTGGCAATGGAAGTGTCCAGCATGGTCACGTAATTTGAAGTTTTATGACACATTATGGTAGTGTGGCAGCTCACACAGAGTGTGCAAGCTGCACTGAAGACAGGCTCTTCATGAGATAAGAAGGAAGGAGATGGAGGAAGAGCTGTTTAAGCTGCACTGTAAAAGGAATAGTCAGAGAAGGAGGAGTGGGAGAGAGGGGGAGACGGAGGGGGAGAAACAGAAGGAGAGAGTGTGTGTGTGTTAGAGTGTTCATGTAACTGTGTGGTAGTGGTAATTGTGGTAGTCTGTGTTACTACATGGTGTTAAAGCATGTGTATGTTAGTGCATGGTGTAAGCATGTGTTTGCGTAAGCATATGGTGTTATGTGTATGTGTGTGTTAGTGTATGGTGTTAGATGATCTGGCAATGTATGGTTTTGTGTTAATGCAAACTTGTGTTAACTAAACTTACTGTGTAGGTATGTGTAGCTAGAGTTTGTTAGAGAGTGAGTGAGCGTGTGTGTGTTCGTCTGTGAGTTCTAGGAGGGTGCATACTGCATTCAAGCCTCACTAACCCTAGGTTCATCCCTGGAGTTTGTAGTGTGCTTTGTGTGCTAAATGTGGTTTTTGTTGGGGTGCCATAATACATATCTCCCAAGTGTCTTAATGTGCCTATTTACTAAGAATTTAGAATGTTGGCTACATATGAGTATATTATAGTGTTCTATAGACCTAAAATTTGGAACGTATAAATAACAGCAGACAATTGCTTTACAGCTTAAACTGATCACTGCATGACTGTTATAAATGTCTATGAGTTACATGGTTGCCTCCTCTCACTGGTTATTACATAAAATATCTCTAGTATTTGTGATCACTCTCTCCATTAAATAATATTTTTTATAGCATTCTGTCTAACCAGAACCAACCCGTACATTTATTCATTTAGGTTTAACCGTAAGATTTATTCTTTGAGTGATGTCCAGAACAAGGATTTTCTCCCTAATGAAAATGTTAGTTTACTAGGCAGACTTTTCCACTTTTGTATAGTTCATAGCGTATTCCTATCAGGATTTCTGTGAATTTTTAGCTCCAATGAGATTTTCAACCTACAAGCCAGTCACCTGCTCACTTGTCTTCAAATTAAGTCTAATTTGAGGTATCTTAGATATTATTACTAAACTCACATTTTTTATTTGCTATAGAATGCCTTCTGAAGAAAAAGTTTAAGCTCTCTAAACTGAATGGCTTTTTTTACGTATCACAAATCTTTTTGCCTTAAAGGTACACTCCAGCCTTCGTATGCACTTTAATGCTGAGAGGCCACTAACATACACACACAATAAAATACTCACACACCAACATACCCACACACACTAACATATTTACGCACACATACTAACCAGGGGCGTGCTGGCACCTTTTGACCCATAGGGGCATGTAAAGCTGAGTGGCTCCTGGCCCTTTGCCCACCCCCTGTGCACTAGAATGCAATAGGACACACAGACACTCGCTAAAACATCCTCCTCACTCTATCATAACTCACTCTCATCACACCTATCACATCTCACTCCCTGACACTCTCACACCAATCTCATTCTCTCACACCAATTGCCTCTATCCCCTTCACCCACTGGTGTAATAAAAGCTCCCACAGCCCCAGTATTCGAGAGAACCTGTCCAGTGGTATGAGCATGACAGGAAACAAATTTCATTCCCAAATCAAAAATGTCCGCAGATTTTCAATCCAAACGCAATGGACATGGAACGAAATTCATTACCCGAAAACGAATGGGCCAGCGACTACCCTTTTGCCTTCCACTGTTGTACTAAAATTATGGTGCCCTAGGTACATACTTAGTCTCTCTAGAGGGAACCGGGCTTGAGACATTCCTATTTCTTTAACACTACCATGTCACCAGCACAGCCTGGTCCAGAAATATATGTTACTCATTTTGGCCCATCTTTTTTATAACACATCTGCAACTCAGGTTCATAGAAATATATAAAAAAAGATATTAACCTAAGATATTACTCCATTTTTATGGAAGATCATCTTTTATCATAATGCACATTAACAGTTATAGCAGTAAATGCTTAAAGCCTGCCATCATTTTGACTTAGCAATTTTGCATACTCTGAGTAATAAGATTTTTATTTTGTAAATCGTAATAAGTCAGATGGAGCCTTTTAAAGCTCATTTCTTTCTACTGAGAACATCTGCATATTGTATATAAGTGAATGTTCTTACTTCCCAATTTTTGTTCCCTGTACTTCAGCCCAGAATTTTCACAAATAATTTATTTTGCTTCTGCTGTAACCCCCCTCCCCCAACATTTTATTTTGTCAGTGATAAAAGTGTTAAATAAAAGTGAATACCATGCAGTGTCCTTTTTTCTCTAGAACCGTCTGTTGATTATTTTTTGTTACCATGATACTCCATCAGCAGTACTCGTTTGCCAAACTGGTATTTAAAGACAGAATTCGGAAAAATAATCCTGGACAAATGTAGAAAACTGAAGTAAACAGCATATTTTGGAGTATGTTATATGATACAGAATAATATACTGAGTATACATAAATATTTAATATAAATATTACATTTCATGGAAATTGATGTCCATCTAACAAATTTGGGCCTAATGGTTCTTATTGTCACGACCTCCCTTATACTGGCACTTACCGCGGAAGTTATTCCACCTGAAATACTACGACCAAAGGAGGAGCCCCTGGCAGCAGTACCCCAGGATTTAGATGATCCCAACAGCAAGGAGGCCAGATAAGGTAGGTATAGGTAGAAGATACGGAGTTGGCAGTACAAGGTGTAAGACTTAGCAAAGACTGGAAAGCCGAGGCAGGATACGGACACAGGAACACAATAAGCCGAGGTCGAGATCCAGAGAGGGTAGTCAGGTAAGCCGTGGGCGAGATCCAGAGAGGGTAGTCAGGTAAGCCGTGGTCGAGATTCCAGAGAGGGTAGTCAGGTAAGCCGTGGTCGAGATCCAAAGAGGGTAGTCAGACAATCCGAGGTACAGCAACAAGATCAGCAAGGCACAGTACAAAATCAGCAGGCAAAGATAGGTCAGGCAAGCAAAGGGTCAAAAATTAGCTGGAAGTAACTCAAAACACAACCGAGCATAAAGACCACAACAGGGTAACTGGCTAGAGAACTTCCTGACTATTAAATCTGGCGCCAGAACCTAACCCCGCCCCTAAGATGACGTCACCGCAGAAGCTCTAGACGGCCATCCAAACCACGCCTCCAGTTGCGTGGCGACGAAACGCTCCTGCCGCGAAGAGACCGAATAGTCCCTGACTCCGGGGATCTCCACTGCTGCAGGCAGGCTGCTGCAGCGTGGAAGGATGATCCCCGGAGGACGCCCTATATGCCCCGGATCTCGGTGGACCACAGGCATCAGCCTGCCTGTGTCGGCCGGGATCCGAGTCAGTGTCACACGATCTCGGAGTCCGGCGTTCACAGGCATCGGCTTGCCTGTGTTTGCCGGGATCCGAGGATGCAGCCCGGTACCGGCCGGGACCCGGGACCGTGACACTTATATGCCATCACTTCCGATGTTTCTATGTAAAAAACATATTTTGCAACTTTTGAAGTTCGTTGAAAACTGTATAAAATGTTACAATGTTTTTCGGTGTGTGAGAGAGTAATATGTATATATATATATATAATTGGTTGGTAAGCCAGGTTTACAGTCCATGCATCCTACACACTACTATTAAATTGTGTTGTAGACAAACCAAACCAGCTCTAGAAAAATATTCTGAGTAATATTGTACACAAGTGCGGAAACCCCTAAAGAATCCCTAAAGGATATTTTTAATGAATCCAGTAACTGATCCTTATTTCCCTAGCAATCATTTTCAGATTTTTGTTTGTTTTTTTCTTCTTTCTATGGCTGAATTTTTATCATGTTTCTTTTTTTCCCCAAACATTTTTAAATTATTTAGACACTACTGCTTAAATGTTTCAAGTTACGTCGCTGTTCAAAGTGACATTTTCCTTTATGGATATTATGGATACTTTCACAGTATTTTGTTTTATTGATACTTAAATATGAGTGAAATGTAAGAGAATTTCCATTACATATTTTTTCCAGTGCTTGGCATTTGCTCTATATTTGAAACTGTTTAACCTAAGATAACAATTGCAAAGTAAATTGTACGTATACTCTTCATCAACCCTGGTTCCAATAACTGTAGGTCTCAGAACAAGGAGCTCACCATGGTAATGGTTAAAACACAAATTATTTCATTATATTATTATATAATAATATATTATATTATTTCATTAAATTATTTAATTATAGTACTTTACGCTTTACTCTCTACAGTTTATAATCTACAATGAAGTATTTGATACAGTAAATTCCCATATTAAGGTACTCTAGTTTTAAACCCAATAGAGAAGTTATTCCAGAACTGACCTTAAAACGTTGTCACTTTCCGATATGTTACATGCTATATATACCTTCTGTAGCCATCTCTACTCCCTACCCAAACAGTTGTTATATTTATTATATAATTAATGTGATTAATAGAAAAAAATAAAAAAGACAATATGGCAATTAAGAAAGATAAAATCAGTGCATTCACTATATTGTTTAACTTTCTGAATAAAACAGTATGCACAGCGCAGATGCCTCAGATCAGTTAGGGTTTCTTGAAAGCTTTAGCAATCAGCCCATATGTGACGTGTAAATAAAACATAACATAATCTGGAATGAGAGAACAGTAAACACTCTCTAACTGAAATAACTCTATGGGTTGCCTTGGAATATTTCACTTTTTCCTGTGTGCTGCCATACGGTGAACTATCGCAGTGCATAATTTAGTATTTCAAAATATCAAAATGTTTGGTATTTTCAGCAGGAACAGGCAGGCAGATGACCTACCGTAGTTGGTCGGTCCACAGTCTGAATTTGTGTGGAAGGCAGAGGTTTACATATCTAACAGAGAATACCAATATATTCCACTATTGTTGCATAACAATTTTACAAACATAAACATGTACATATTTCCAATCAACACAGTCAAGAAGCAAACTTCTTAGCGGAATAAAAGTTGTGAAATACGAATGTTCATTCTTACAATGGGTACACAGGACATCATTTACTTTAAGTCCTAATTAATAAGACTTATATATTCTTTGTAACATAAATGTTTTGCCTTTCAAACTAATTCCAAACTGAGTTTGTTAAAATGGTTGAAGGTTCTATAGGGTGCTCTTTACATGTAGTGAAGGTTACTGTATCATCTTCTTCTCTTGCACGCCGAAAGCCGAGAGATTATGGGACAGCAGTAATGTTAGATCCGACAAGCCTAATGCAAAGGACGTATTAATGCTCTCTCCTCTTCTATAGCCAACTCAAATTATTAGCTGTTTTTATCAGATTTCTGGAACAACTATCCTCTGGGCACTTTAGATGACAGATCAATTTGTACTTCCCGATTTTGACCATGATCGGAATGGCAGATATTGCCAGACTATGAAATGACTACCTGAATTTAATAACCAACTTCTAGTGAATTGCGTGGAAGATTTACTCTTTAACTAAGTCAGGGTGCAGAACACATGCATAAATAGTAAATCTAGCTATATCTGAATCTATATATACAAATCTCATCTTTTTTTTCATCTTAATTTTGCATAAATAGACTTAAAAGTTAATATAAAATTAAAAGTAATATAAAAAATAAGACCTACCGCCAGTCTTTAATTTGAATACCAACGTTCTGAGATGCCAATGAAAGCCAGCAATGCTTGCCTTCCCTAAAGGGCAATTACCGTTCTCTCGTGTTGTCTGTGTACATGCACCTGCCTAAGATTGCAGCGGATTAAAGATGATTGTAATCAGTGATGTGATATACTCCGTTAAAGCAAAAGGTGCCAGAGAGGACCCATGGGATATATATTCAAGACTTAGTTTAAAGTCATTCATAGGAGTGGGACTTTTTTAAAATTCCTGGAGGTTCCTCTGCTCACAATAATTTTTTTTTTATTTTACTTGGTATAAAAATAAAGCCAAGTGACACATAAAAACAGAGCTACACTAGGTTAAATACTATATTTCACTAAACCACACAGTTTCCTAGTTTAAAATGCTGATAGCTTAACTATGCCAATGATATTATTTGATATATTATAAGACTGCAAGGCACATTAAGGATTATTCAGAGACATTCACAGAATATTTATTTCCCATTTTATGAGTTTACCTACCGAAGGCGCAGCAGTTATTGACTGTAGCCAGTCAATAACACATTATACATATAATTAAACATGTAATCATATAAATAAAGTGTAGGAATAAAAATTTACACTAGATACTTAGCTTTTTATTGTGTCACATGATTTAAGAAAAAATGTTAATTTAGGTTTTTATTCTATGTTTTCTATATTAAGTAAAATCACTTTATATTTTTCCTTTCCAGGGAAAGTTTTTTACTGTGAATAATTATACTCTGAATAATAGTTGGGGTATCATGAGTAAATCATGACATAGATAACAATAATCCTCTGGCATGGATCTTCATAGTGTATCAACCAAATACTAAAGAATATTGCATATTACTGATACCCAGTGATGATTATCTAAACCCCTTGTACACTTTGCAGTAAACTGCAAGTATCATCTCACGACTAAAAAAAAATATGATAAAGAAATACTATATTTTATGTGGTTTATACAAAAAAAACTCTGAAATCATTTCTAATAAGGGGAACCATCACAATGACTATTTATTCCACAACGCTAATTTTTATTATTATGTATTGTTTTATATAGCGCCATCATATTCCGTAGCACTGTTTAATGGATATTATACAACTTCTTACTGATGGGACTATGGGATTTGAGGATGTTTTGGAAACCAGAAATGATAGAGGGAAAGACAAAGAGGAAATACATGCTGAGAAGAAAGTAGGAATCATGCATGAAAGTAGCAAGGAAAGAGTAGACAACGTTAGTGGTAGGGAGGATAAATTAGATGGTTTAAGAGAAGCTAAATTGTCTCTAGTATTCTAAAAGAAAATGGTGAGTTTGGAAAGAGCTAACATTATTTTCATAATGCAATTGGAATTTTGAGAAAGCATATTGTATTTTAGAAGTTGAAAGCTACTTGGTCCGTGTCACCAGCTCTTCATTATGAGACGCTCGCTGCACTGGAGCTGATCAGAAATACCTAAAAATATTCTAAAAATACCAACGGCGATGGGGAAAAACCCCCCAAAATTTAGATGCTGAAAGATTATACAGAAATGAAGACATTGTGCCCATTTAATGGCAGATTGCACTAGTAAACAAATTGTTTTATGCTAAATGGCATGTATATAAAATAGAACAATATAATACATTATTTTAGACTGTGCTTAAAGGTCAGTGAGATTGAAAGACGATGACAGATTATGCTTTCAGTGGAAAGAGAAGAAAATAGTTTTTACGCATCATGAGAATTGACTGTGAAAGCATTCGGTTAAAATTATATCTTATTAAATTAAGACAGGCTGGATGAGACCAGGAAATTCCTACACTTATTCTGTCAAAGTATTTAATTACTTAGGGAAATGACAGCCTTTCACTGGCTTTCAGTTTAAGCCGTCTGAGGCATTTATTTCTTTAACTGCAAATGCCTGACACTGATTTCCTTAGCTCTGCAAATATACCCTCTGGAATCTATGTAGTATTTGTTATTGATGCTACGTGGTGACACATCCCATCCCAGTATTGTTTTGCTCATCATCCCATGTTATACAATCTAAACAGCTGGTATTTTGAAACATGAAGATAATTTGAACAAATGATCATTTTGTTCTATCAGTTGTAGGGTTGCTTTTTATGAAATAACTTCCATCGCTGAATCCCAGTTGTCTTCCCTACCCCGGTGGTTTTGCCAATACATGTAGGTAGACCGGCAGCTTGTAAAGTTAACGCTCCCTCCCCGATTGTTATGTTTGAAATAGCGCATGCGATACTCCTAGATAAGGATATTAGTATATTAATCCCCCTTAAACTGTTAGTGACATATAAACAGACTTTTAAAACCGCAACGCTGCAACTTACCCAGCACATCCCACTGGTCTCCCTGTTCTATCAGTTAAATGTCCGTACGAGCGATCAATAAAGTCGCTTGTACGGACATTTAACTGATAAAACAGGGAGACCAGTGGGATGTGCCGGGTAAGTTACAGCACCAGGAGCCTAAAAGTCTGTACGAGCGACCAACACAGTCGCTCGTACAGACTTTTAAAATCCCAATGCTGAAACTTACCCGGCAGATCCCACTGGTCTCCCTGTTCTATCAGTTAATAAATGATAGAACAGGGAGACCAGCGGGATCTGCCGGACAATTACGGCACCAGGAGTTTAACAGTCTGTACGAGCGACCCTATTGGTCGCCAGCCGGGGGCTCGTCTGCCATCAACCAATGGCAGACGAGCCCCCTGCTGACGACCAATAGAGTTGCTCATACGGACATTTAAACTCTTGGCACCAGAGCTGCGTTAACCCCGTATTAATCCCTTAACCGGGATATATATTATCTTAGTTCATTTAAACAATGTAAAATTATGTGACGTTGGATCACTGAACCATTTCAACCTTGGTGTTAATGTGGGATTTAGCTGATTGTAAAATGGCTACTGGTTGGGATGCATGTATATCTACATTACCATGCACCAGTGGCCCTAGTGTCTACCTGGCCTAATTAACTCAATTGCAAATATAATTTTATTTTTTGGTTGGTCCCTTCCTTTATGAAAATCAAAGGATAATTCAAAGACTGTGTCTGAATTATACCCTTGTAGATCATCCCGCGTGTCCTGAGAGTGGTTACTTGTATATCTGTACACATGTACGATCTAACACGCTTACTCTCTGAGAGTAAGCCATGGGTTCTCTGTGCCCCTCTGTGTTTGACATGATAACTGTAACAGCTGTTTATTCAGGTTTTTGGGGTCCTAAACAAAAAAAGCAGTGCTCCATTTAAAAGAAGAAAAATAATAATTTATAAATAAAAAAAAGAAAACACAATGCAAACAACCAAAAATTATCTTAAAGTATAATCAACCTACAGTAATATCAATTATAAAGGAATCTATACTCTTGTATAGGGTTTCTCCCTTTATCTCTGGAGGTTTTTTTTAATTTAATCAATAGGGGGCTAAGAAGCTGTTTTATCTGTTTCTATGGAAACACCACCTCTGCCTCTATTAAAATTAGTCATAAATGTGTGCCACAAATGTGTGTGCGACTGATTGGCACAATCTATCTGCAAAATATAAAAAAAACAAAACATGTTATATTTGTTTTCTATAATACAAAACATTGCCGTTTTGTACCCGTTTTTAAAGAAGATGACTCAGCATAAGTAATCCATCTGAACTCTGATAACATTGAATAAACTGAATGCTTCTTCTTCATTGATGTGTGGCACTGAGCATATGTCTGCACTGCTGCTGTGATGTTTCTTGTTTAATCTATGGAAGAAAAGGAAACTGGCATCACTTAACATAATTATGTCAAGTTCTGGCATCTGATAGTCGAAAGGCAAGAAATGAACTATAAGGGCATCATGCCAATCCAAGTTTATGTTCATATGTAAATTGCACATATTTATAATGCTAATTAGTCATAGATAGCTGATGTTCAAACCATGCCATCTATGCAACATGCAGCCAAACTGACACAATTATGCATTTCAACATTATCCACATTTTTAAGCTTGTAAACACATATCATAAATGTATTGATGATGGTAGATAAATGAAACAGCCTCCCATTACAAATAATAGAGACTATCATTTAAACATGCATGGGAAAGGCATAATGTTATCTTAAATATAACACAACAAGACCAATGACTACTTACACCAGGAAAAATGTTTTTTATTTGCTAAGAAAGCAGCATTTAAAATGGTTTAATAAAGTGTCCCCTCTTGCCACCCACCAGGGGCGTACCTAGAGTATTTGACACCCTGGACCAATCCTATATTTGCCCCCTGCCCCTAACACTTTAACATGTAAAAACAACCACACTCTTACTCACTGTTGCTAACACTCTCAGTCTCTGTTACTCACATACTCTCATTTACTCTCTCACGCTCTCACACTCACTCTCGCAATATCTTCCTACCATTCTTCACCGACTGCTTCAGTGTCCCTTCCCCCCCCGCAGCTCTGCTTCTTCTCTTGCCTCTCCTTCTTCTGTCTTCTTTCTTCACTGCTTCTCCCTGTGAATTATTTTACAAAGAAAATAAGCATCTTTAGCAAACGCAATTACATGCGAGCTGCAAATAAAATGTTTAGTTTGAAGATAAAATAAGTAGTTTGTGTCTTTAAAATATACTACATATTCTGCTCCTGCAATAAAAATCATTGGAAGTGATGATCTTGAAATCACTATGACAAGCCTGACGCATAGTATATGGCTGATGAAGCCTGTGTAGCCAATCATGGAATGATGATTGGTATTTATTACGATGCAGGAAAAGTACCATATAACATTTTATTTTCAATCCAAATGGAGAACCATTTTATTTTAAAACAAATGTATATTTCTACCAAATGTGTTAACTTCTACAATTACATATTGCATACCCTATTCAGTGTGGAGTATCCACAAATATATTTAAATGGATTGGCTGATGCTAAACTTGGGGTTAATAGCAAGCAACAAGGTAATTCTTGGCAACAAAATAATATTCTTACAATTCACTTTTAGTAAATTGCTGATGGGAGTTTAGCTCCCATTGATTTGCCTTTGTGAAAATCCCTACCACTCATTATAAGAAAATGCATGTTTTTAACCATTTGAACATAAAATACCATAAAGTGTCACTTAGTTCTAGATGACCTCTAGAACTAAGTGACACAAATGTAAGAATCCTATTTTAATAGTACTGTTTACTGACATAAATAATATGGGATTTAAATACTGTATGTTCTACATGCAGACTACATGCAGAACCGGGTTAAAGTTTATATATAACTGCTACGCTAAACTAAAAAGTATTTTATGGAAAACTGCCCTTCTAGGGTTATCTTGACACATTTATGATTCCAGTTATTTTCTCTTTTTTGACATTTTTTGAAAAGGTTATAAAGAAACCCATTACACCCACTTAATTTTTTTTGTCTGCTTTTTTGTTTTCTTTTTTCTTTCTTATATTTTTGTTTACGTTTCATGCTTCCTTTTATATTCAGTGCTTACCTGCACAGTTATTTTGTCTTGTACATTTTAGAAATGGTTCTTTTCTTTTTTCTTTTATATACCGTAATAAACACTTGGGGCCTGTGACTATGTCATTAGTTCATTTATGCATTGAAATTTTTACATTGACATTTATTGCAGTCAATGCAACTTGTTCTAAAATCTGTATGGAAGTATTCACAATCAATTAATGCACAAAGGATACAACAAGGGACATTAGATTTGATATGAATAATCAATGCAAAAATATGAGACCAGGTTGTTTAATAGCTAAAATGTTCAAAATCAAGGGGAAAATGAAATATCATATTTTTATTTTCCCATTATAGAAGGAAACTTTAATGGCAGTTTACAGACACACTGAAAAGTCTCTGCTGTTGTAATTTGCAATACAATTTTCACTACATCCATTTCTTTTAGCTGAGTTCTTTTGCCAACTTTCTGAAATCAGAACAATACACTGAAACATGAATAGCACTGTTGGTAAAATTATATATTTTACAGTCTGGTATTGGAAGTCACACAACATACAATGCTTGATGTATTGCCTTTTCACATCCATTATATTACTGACATACTTTGGGTTGGTTTTCCTTCTTGTATCGTTACTGGACACATGTCACATGCTGCTTTTAATAAGAACATATTGCATTCAGAAAGAACGTTCTACATCAAATTTTTTTATGTTGAGATTACACTTTACAGCCTCAGTCCTAAGGTGGATTATTGGCTGAGTTAACTACCATCACAATTTTCAGGTTTATGGAAACATTATGAAATGTTTATCTTCACTCCTAGACCCTTTGTTATTTTAGTTGCATACACAAAATCAAAGAAAAGTACATTTTGAACTTGGTAAAACAATCCATAAAGACTTAAAAGCAGAATTGTTGGTGCATTCATTTCTCATATTTATAGTGATGGAAGCTGCTCAACAATGTCACAAGGAGCTTGAACCTGAAAATGGTACTGTTGAAGTGTGCCAACATAAGTGACAACAAAACAATAGCTCTTGTTTGTGCTGTGTACCAGCTCAACAACCCCTAACACACCAACCTTATACGTTGCTTATCATCATTTAAAAGAGGAATGTATGCTGCCAAGAGGTTTCCAGGCATAAACAGAAAGTCTTCTCTAATTTTCCACGTTAACCTTCCAATCACATTTTCCCTCTTTTGAAGCCCCTTGTTAAGAACTTTACATTAATGGACAAACCGCCAAGTTCACTTTTTTTTATATGGGCAGCCAGATAAAAAAACATTTCAATCCAAAAAATATCCAGCACCCGAGGTATCCACCACAAAGTCTAGAAATAGGTTGTTAGTTTAGATTTTAAAAAATAAAACATAATTTTATCCACAATTCACAGAAAGGTTCTGCTGCTATCAATCACTTAAAATATATCAAAAACATGATGCCTTATGTTCTCACAACCTTACACATGATTGTAAGGGATCTTCCATGTAGAGTGATTTATTTTAAACCACTATGTTCTTCTTATGTCGCTTATTATGTGACCTGTATGCATATAAATACAGTGTTTCAGAGATATATCCGGCTCAAACAGTGTAAGGAAACTATGTGTAACAGTTTATATGGAGATTTGCATTGCTTTAATGTAGAAAAAATATGGATGCCATATGGAGAAGAGCCACAAGAATACCTAGGGTCGGCATCAAGGTGGGCCTTACTATCAGCCACAACTAGTATTATAAGGCTGTGTATACGAACTATATCCTCTATAAAATACTTTTGGATTTTTCTTTTTTAACTTTACAGAAGAATGCTTATTTTGGTATAAAATAAGACCCGCTCATGGTATACATTAGTGTTTTTGAACTAACAAGGTAATAACGTGAAGTTGTATGCTACTCAAATATTTTCCTGGACTTGAAAGTACTAGAAATAAATATAAATCCTACATATTCTCATATTTATCATAGACTACAAAAATGAATGCTTCCAGAAAGTCTGGATAATGCTAACTTATTGTGAAGTAGCCAGATCCATCAAATTCATATATTCTTTAACTCAATACAATGTTGTATACCGTAATGTATTTTACCATTGAAGAACATTGGGATTTGTTTCCCATTGTTCCAAACAACATTGTTTATCTCTAGATCTGAGGGTTGGCTTTTGAAAACAGTCACTTAACAGAACTGATTCCTTTTAGAACTGCTAATGGAGCCCCGCTTATGCTTATTAAGTCTCTTTCCACATATACCTCCATTAGTCAGAGGATTCATTTGGATGATTAAGACCAAATGCATTCTGTTGTTAACTTCAGTGCAGTAAGACCTTACTGTGTTAATGTTCTACTTCGCCAAGAGATTTAATAGGCGTAAACACACACAAATAGACACTTTACACATGTTACAAGAATTGCATTTTGTGAAAATACATTGCTGAAACACAAATTATTTTTCAAAAGGATCCTAGTTTAAAAAAAATAGTAATAACTATGGCGGGTTAACTTTTTACTTTAAAGGTGCCTACGCAATGCATTATCCAATGCATTATCAGTGAGCAATGCAATGATACTGGTCATTCAACAGAAAATGGAAAAAATATTGAGTGCTAACTGAAAGGATCATTAAGAAATCCTCTGCATATCACACAGTCACCTCCATGGAAATGCTGAAACATCATAGACTCAATAACCTGAAGAGAGTGAATGCTCAGCAGTGCCACATCATGCTCAACCAATATGTATTCAAGGTCAGTAAATACCTTGTCCATAACTCATCATAATCTCATGGCCCTTACAAAATGTAATGTTGCTTGTCTGAACAGATATAGAGACTATAGAAGGAAAACCATATTTAACAATTCAATATAAGGAATATTAAGATAGCCTATAAATAACAATTGGACATACCTAAGAATGGCTACTACTAGAGAAGGAGCTTAATTAGTTTTGCTAGCTGTTACAATGCCATGAGCTCATGGGATGGCATATATCAAAGGGTCTGTACAAACAAAAATCTAAAAAAAATTTGTTACAAAATCAAAAAGAAAAACCAGGCACATATCTTTCGGATTGAATAAGCAATATAAATATCCATAGTTTCGACATAGTGTTCAGACCCATGTTTAATATTCTCACCTTGTTAGAGCAAGAAAGCAGAGCATTGGTTTGTCACTTGTCCTACTGAAAGGTTTTTACAGTGGCAATTTCATGCATTCTTAATAGAATATGGATTAACACCAGTAACTTTCCAGTATGGGGTGCCAAGTTGACCCCTCAACCATACTTACCAGGGCCGGCCCTACAATGGAGCCGAGTGGGGCAATTGCCCCAGGCGGCACTTTTGAAGGGGTGGCACTTTGCCGCCCCAAGCGCTTTTTTTTTTTGAAGCGGAGGAGAGAGAGGGGTGCCGAGTGTTTTTCGCTTACCTGCTTGGCGCCCCTCTCTCTCCTCTCTCTCCTCTCCTTTACATGAAAAATTTAAAGTTTAAAACATTTGAGGGCATTCATGTAATGGGACAATGAAGTGGTGGAAATTCTTCATTCATTTTAATGGACCACTTAATGCTTTTTTAAACATCACATAAAAACCCAGAGAAGGGTAGACAAGTTGGTTGATGTTTGTGAGCACTGCCTCCTATTCAGTATTGAGCCGTCAGCAGCAATTGTTATGAAGTGCAATTTAGACGAAGTATTATTACTTGTCATGAAATCAATGATTCATTTCAAATCTGTATATTGAATAATCTACATATTGCATATTGAACCTAAAATATGTATAGCTATTCAAAAGCCAGAGATATATTTATCTTGCCCTGTGGATTTTTCATTTCCCACACTCAAGTAGCGCAGCTACCAATATGGCTGCCTACTAGAGCGGGAAAACACTGGAAAGGAAGAGGAAATAACTGACTTTGGAAACTTTCCTTCTAAGCCCCTTGGCCTTATGAAGCCGATTTAGATCTACACTGAATCAATCTGCAGTATTTTCATTGCCCTTGAAGACAAATACAGAGATTGCAGGCATCTTGTTTTAGCCCACCATCGGCATGTAAAAAGATAGGATATTACAAATCATTTAATGTGCATTAACAAGCATTGCTGTAATGCAAAACCTGCTTAAATTAATCAGTAGAAACAGATCATATACCAAAAAACTAAATTATGTCTATGTACAAGAAGTGCTTTTCCAAACTAATGAATACTTCATTTTATTATTTCTATTAATGCACCTGTTCATAACCTTTTTTCATAAAACATTTATAAGGGTCAAAAACACAATATATATATATATATATATATATATATATATATATATATATATAAACAGAAAAATGTACAATAAATAAAATTAAAGCGGGCATAAAATGCCGGTATGCCTGAGAAATAATGTTTTTTTGAATGATACAAAAATATATAAAAAATGATTAATACCACAAAGAAATACTTTTGCTAAACTTACCAAAGAAAATGTGATTTATTTATTTTTTACAATATTCTAGTTAACTATTTTTTTTACAGATCAGGAGTCACCAAAACAGTGTGTTTTTCTTTGTTATTAGAGTACACGTTCATTGTGGGAATATATTTGCCTGAAATGTATTCCAAAACTCATTATAAAATGAAGTGGTGAGAGCTGACGGCACACCCATTATGGTCTGCAACACTCTATGCTGTAAGACTGCATAGAGATTTATTGAGGTTTGTTTGAGAAACAAATTCAGTTCTCAGAATAATTAAATGTAACATTTTAATCAAGGTGGAAACTTGAGCTGATGTTTACAGATCAACAGAAATATGAGAAGTAAATATTATATCTGTGTTGTAAAGCAAGAGTAATTGATTGTGTTCCGCCTGTGGTCAGAAGGTGGCAGTATTACACAAAAATTATTTATTTTATACTTATATTCTTTTTAAATACAAATACATTTCTAAGTTACCAATTTGGGAGACTATTAAGAACGATTTTTTAATTGGAAAAATATTTTATTATATATTTTTATATTATTTTTAAGGGTATGTGAAATGAGTTGGTACATGTACAATACCTTATCGGGTTACCATAGTGTTGATCGGTCTACGGTCTGCTAAAAAACAAATGAGATGGCTCCAGAATCACTAATAGAAAGATGGTGGCTACTATTGGAAATAATGAATACGAATGTTTTGTTTTATGCAATGTGATAACGGCACTTTGGTAAGGCCTCTCAGTGATGGAGGGGTACTCTTGGTGCAGTAATCAGTTGGTAAATGAAAAACTTTACATACTTATTATATAGCAGAGAAGGTCACAAGATTGGTTTCCTTTTTCAAAGTATCCCGTGCGTAAAACTCAAACCACTATCATGTGATGGCTGCTAATGGGAACAGGGGGCATTTGCCATACCCTAAAGCCTGTGTTTTACATGCAATTATACAAACAGCCACTAGCCTGTGTAATATTGGCTTTTTGGAATTTATTCATTGACTGAATCCATTCTGTGTCCCTTTAAGTGTTTTATTAAGTTCTTTCTTGTTAATATGTTTAGGACAGCCTGCATACTGCATATTGTCCATGTTGTCTTCCAGATGGAATTTGGGCTGTTTATTATTGGCCGTGAAACTGGAATTGCCCCCCTCCCCCACTTGAATTTTGTTAGCCTTCATAATGATTGTCATCTGTATTTATTGCTTCGTTAAAAACCCTATGATTATATTGCTGTTATTATTATACAATTAATATTATTATTAACTTTATATCTTTGATCTTTATATATGTATTCTGACCATGGAAGACTGCAGTTGACACGCATCTTTTTCTTATCTTTTTCTCATTCTTCTTTTCATTAGTATTGACCTTTTCTCTTTCTGTTGTGATTTCACGCTGCTCTTCTACTAGTTAATTACAGATGCTTTTTGCAAATGTAACATTCAGTGTGTTTACTGTAATACACGCTTTATTCAGATGCATTTTCTTAACCCTTCTCAAAGTAATGCAGCTGAGTCTCATCAATGGCCCCTTGTTAGTAATATATTTTTGTGGGGGTATTGCACCAATGTTTCCAATTGTCAAAGAGGGACACTTTTGTTTTAGGTGTATGGTTAGAGGTATGGCTGGGTGCAGGGCTGAACTCATACTTTGTATACGCCTTACTGGCTGGTTATTAGCTGTTTATGTAAATAAGTAATTTAGGGAAAAAATGTAATTTATAAACGTACAACTTTTATGCTGTTTCCATACACATTATTGTAATTTTTGTGACTGTAGAACACTCTAGATACACTCATACCTAGCAAACATTCTAAGCAAATAAATCACCTTAGCCCATCATACATGACCTTGGGGTACTCCTGTTTATTGAGATAATATTTGTGGTCCTATGGCTAAAAAAATGTCCGTGGTATGTTCCCTCATACGGCGACACAGGGAATGGTTTGGTATTCTACATCTAGGACAGCAGTAAGTGGGATAAGGCGAGTGCACCATCCAAAAAAATCCTTCACCCATTCCTTAGCAGGAGATTCCATCAAATGACATTCATGTCAATAACATATTGTGGCTGTAATTTATTTTTTTGTATATGTGAATGTGTAGCTTAGAATGCTTTTATGTTAGTGTGAAAGTTGTGTGGTTATCTGAATGGATCTTAGTTATGCATTTTTAGAAGAATAGAAATACGAGCACCTGGCATAGGAAATGATGAGGATAAATAAGCGATTGATATTGAAATTAGGATTTTAAAGATAAATAAAAAATAATCATAACAAATATATGTTGTTATAACAAACAACGTACAAAGTAGTGAGCTGAACATTGTGTGATCATAACACTTCCTTGCCTTTATGAATAAAAATTCCTGTTCGCATAGTGAAATGTAATCCTTGTTTTAAATAATTGAGGTTTATAACAGTCTGCACGGAATATTAATTTGATAGTCAGTTCCTTACACAGAAATGCAGGATTTGATTAATCTGCAAGACTTTTCATTTGGAAAAGTTTAAATCCAAACTAGAATAGATGAAAGAGAGAAACATTAATCATCATACATATCCAGCTACTATTAATCACTAATTTTTATTGTGAACATTCAGTAAATCCCATTACAATCGGTGTAAGTAATACAATTTACTATTAAAAATTAATTCAGCCTGCATGTATACGTTTCCATCAAAATTAAATTAATTTAATTTTTGGTTCAATGGGAATCTATTGTGTCAAACGGTACCTTTGATTTATTGATTTGATTTATTGATTTATAGTTATCCATGTTGATACTAGTCACATAGCAGAAAACAAGCCATATTCGGTAAGTGCTGGGAAAATGCCTAATAAAAGTATTTTAGATATCCATTAGAAAGTTTCTAACCCAGATAGTTTCTCATATACAAAACTCAAGAGATTTAACTTTGTATTAAATATGGGCAACTCTGCATTCTATCAGAAGAAAGTTGCCAATTTTAGCACATTATAATGGATAGTTTTCCTAGTGTGATGAAATGTTTTATCTCATGTCAACTGGGCGGTTGAGACGTAGGGAATTTAAACATGCATATGGCTAATCTCAATCTACGACAAGACAAGTTTCAGTTGTTACATCATGAAAAACAGGCAGACTAGATGGGCTGAATGGTTCTTATCTCCCATCAAATTCTATGTTTAAACATACCTTAAAATAAGGTTAGCAATGCAATTCCACGAGGTGGACATTGTTGGATAATTTTATCCTATATTAATGCTTTTGTTAGTCTTATTTGGTTTTCATGAATACATTTTCAAAATAAATTCTCAGGAGGAGCAAACTTACGGTTTTTGGAATCGTCTCATGTGAACATAGAAATATCAGAAAGATTGAAACATTGCTTCATTCACGTTTTGGAAATTGTTGGTGGGTCCTATGGACTAATCTTGAAGAACCAATGAAGCTGATTGTCTACCCTATGGATTGATTTCCATTGGTCGGCTTTCTACCCCTCTTGGCATCCTCATTTGGTTAATTTCTGTTGTTAGCTTTACAGATTTTCACTGATTCTAAATAGTCAAGTCTACAGATTTAGTAATGGCAGGTTTTATATATACACCTCAAAGTTGACTGAAGATAGCAGGTCCATATTCTTATCAAGTGAGACAACAATGAATGTGGCAGGTCCATATTTAGAATAAGTAAAATGATTGTTACCAAAATATAAACACTAGAACCTGTAAGAAAAATACTGAAATACACCAATGTATTTTATAACAGTGACAAAACCTTTAGCAATATAAAAAGATGTCTCCTCAATCACTCTCAAGTGGCACTTTCATTCACTTATCTCATAGTAAGTATGGTTTATATTTTCACTAACACACCTTTCAGCTAGAGAGCAATGAAAGTATTACTTGGGAATACTCTCAAATTCCTAAAAAAACGAGATAAGAAGCCATACTTCTGTAGTGTATATTAGCTGTTTTTTAATGTATACACTTTATAGATATTTATTGAATTTTGTACAATTTTGTACAATTTCGTATGGAGTAAATAAAGTTAAAATTAATAATAATAATAATTAATAATATTTAATAAAATGTACAGTATATTCCCCGAACAGTATATGCAGAATGTTACTTTATCATTTAAAGTGCCGGAAAAGCAATTCATGGTATATGCCACAGGCGCACAAACGGTTATTATGTGTGAGTTATCATCGTTAAGGGGCATAATAGACATGGGATAATAGGTGTTACATTGATCCAGCTATTTTAACATTGACTTGTCAATTACTGGGATGTTGATTGATTTGGATCACAGAAGTCATTTTTTCTCACTATGAAGTCCTGCAATGAGCCCATTTTTTTCAGGACAGAACAACCTTTTTAATAGAACGGGAAGCATGTGTATAAGTACTCTGCTCTTTGGGGTGTGATTGGTCATTTGTCCTTTGATGGCATCGTGATATATTGACGGGCAATGTGTTACACATTGTAAATAAGCAAAATGTAATACTGGTGTATCCTTAATGGAATGTTTTGATAAAATAAACCTAGATTTGTACATAAAACACCGTTCAACACAATGTTAGAATGAGTATACGCAATAAAACAATTGAGAACCAATATAAAATAAATTCAATATATAAAATAAATATAAAAAATGTTACCATTTTGTTAAAAAAAATTGTAAAGACTAGCCAATCAGCTCTGCAGCTTTTGGAGTCTTTCTTAAATTCAAAATCACTCCAAACATGAAGAATCTATATGCTCTGGCATATATTACAGGGGGTTTATTAGAAAAATTGCAAATCCCTCAAATTGTACACGATGTCAGATAAGAACCCACCAATTTTGCCATTTTCTTCTGAAATAAAGACTCAACTCTTAATCAGTCCTTGTTCCCATCTTAGATTAAGGATAGTCGTATCCCTACAGCATGGATAGCCTACCACCTATCTTCCACCCTCTCAGTAAGGAAAAATATCAAGCAGGAATATAGCAAACATATAAGTGATAAATACTTCATGGTTCCCAAACAAAATGTATCCTCAATAACTTCTTTCAATCCATGCCACCATTTCTTTTAGAACTGCCTATTTACAATTGTCCCAGATCATTTTGTATATCCATTTGACCTGTAGATTTTTTCACCCTTGACTCTGTCTGCAGAAACCAATCAATATTTACCCGTATATAGCTTTAGTCATATTAAAGGAAAAATAACAACTCTTGTCACCTCTGAATTGGAAAAGTTATAGGCAGCTTTGCATTATACACAGTTGTCTAAACTAAATATAGCTTCCTTTAAGGAGCTGTTGGCAGTTTATTTCCCCTTCGATAGAGAGCCATTCAGTCTTTCTTGACATGTACCAATTATGGTATTTCTACCCTGCTCACTTGAAAGCATGCCTAATGCAGCCGTTTTAGATATGATCATGGTTCACTGAAACATTCATTGTTAAACTGTGTTTTCTCTTTGCTCATACATAGGCTACATTAAAAAAAAATATTAAATAATAGATGTATAATTGAGGGACTACAAGCTGTGCCAAGACACTATATTCTGATTGGGTCATTTTGAGTAGAACATTTATTCTGAATAAGTGTGAGACAATATATTTTATTTAAGATAGGTAAACTGGAGAGATATATTTGAATGATAATAATTGGGTAGACTAATCTATAAAGTTTTATAAGCCTATAATCAATGAGTGCATGGTGGTCAGTACGTGGTGCTAATATAGTAAAAATAAAAATAACAAACCTGAGCACAAAGGTGAAAAAGCAACAACATGAACATGCATATACCATCTGCACTTCACAATACATTACTCTGTTCACAAGCAATATGACATCATATCGCTGTGCTCCGATGTCGGCCAAATAAAGTGTTAGGGGGCAGCTGGTGGAACTGCCCTGGGTCAGTCCTGGCATAGCCTCCACAGTAGCCAATGAAGATATGTCTCTGCATCTTCTTCTGTAATATAGAATGACTGTCAAGTCTTATGCACCAGTCTCCAATTACAGGAGATATCATATGTAGCAAAATCTGAAAATAAAAATAACCCGTATCACATAAAAGTAGCACTTTTTTTTGGATTACATTGTATAATAGGCAATAAAATGTTTGGATTATTAACATTCATTGGAACAATAATTAACCACTGCCAGAAGGTATATATATGATGTATGTAAATGGACATGCTAATGAGACAAACAAAGGCAAACTAAAATACAAATCATTATAAAGAATATGTACATGATTAGATGTATAACCTTAAAACAATTAAGTACCAGTTTATAATGTGCAATTTGAAAGACAAGCCCTGGATATTAAGAGAAAGGGCTACATGACTGGGCCTATAATGACAGTAGGAGTGACACATTTTGGGAGCTAAGGGGTCAATTTTCCTGCCACTGGCGTAGATGCTGTTAAAGCAGTGTGATACAGTGAATGCTTGCCCTCCCTTCCCTCCCTTCCCCTTTTTTGTTCTTATTATTGGCAGTATTTTATAGGGATAGGCTATAGGCAATGTTTTAATTGGTTGTTACACCAAGATGCTGTTTCTGTTTTATCACTCCACGGGTTCAGTCCCTGGGGGTTTTCATTTGGTAGGGTTTTCCGAACCAGCGGATTCAGTTGGTATTTGGCAGGATATCCCTACAGAATTTTGGTTATTGTTTGATATGATTTTTTTACAAGTAAGCTAACATCTCTCGTTATCTGCTTGTAAGGTGTTTTAAACTTTGGTAAAACTTTGTTCGTATGAACATGTTTTATTTGCCTGTGTATTAATTTATTTGTTATATGATAATTTGTCACATTAATAAAGTGCTGTGGCCTTACACTTTCCAATGACCTCATGTCTCGGATGTTTTCTATTTGTTTATTTTGGTCAAGCTGCATGGAATATATAGTGCTCACATCATGTGGGCTATTTGTAGTTTTGGTGAAAACAAAGGATTTTGTTTTCACCAAAAGTCGAAGAAATTTGCAGCAAAAATATACATAAACCCAAAGCCAACCCAGTATTATTACCTCATTCACTATGAGCCAATCAAATTCAAATAAACATGCTAGCATAATCCTTATTGGCTAAAAGAACCCAACTTTCCAATTTGGTGTCCAAAATGGAGCAGTGACATCATTGATATGTCACAGTAATTTAAACCTGTAATATATATGGTTTAACCTCCATAAAATCATCCAGACTTCCTTAAACTAAACACTGCACATGTAGGATCGGTAGGAAGGGAAAAATCAATAGAATTGCACAGTAAATAATTCTCCTAATGTTCCCCAAAAATCTATTCCATAAAAGTGAACAGGATTAGTTAATAAATCCAGCCCAACCAAAAACAATGGAAACATTGATAAATATTTAACATATGACTTACGTCACATGACCAATGTATGAAATTCAAATATGGTCTGTTTGACATTGAAAAAATGGTTTATAACTGAGTAACATATTACAACACTCATTAGGCAGGAAAGTGCTCTAAAAAAGGTTGGTTGGGTGAAGGAACTTGGAATAATAATGTATGCTTAAGTCAACCAGTGAAATGAAAATATGAAAAATTCTACTCAGAATGTTGCATTATAGGCATAGTGAGTTATGTGCAAATGACCCATGAAAACAGCCATTGTCGCTTCTGCAAGTAATGACCATAGAGTGTCAATTACTAAATAAGAACGGATAAAAAGAAACGTACAATGTGCTCTGCAGATGTGCTTCAGAAATGGTCCTAAAAAAATGGCAAGTAAAAATGGCAATTGCTTCTTTTAGTGCAAAATTGTTAAGCATCTTTGTTTACTTGCTCAAGGTATAAAACTAAAGCAGATGAAATTGCTGGACTGTCTGTCAGTATACCTGGGAACTGTCCAGGCTTGACCCAGAGTCTACTGGTGAAGCCTGGCTTCCCTGGGTCTCAATGTCGTTTTTTTTTTCTCCAGACAGAGGAGTGGAGTTTGTCTATGCTCAGCCCTCACACCCCCACCCCTTAGTCCAGGACACTACCCAAGGGTCAGATTACCAGTAGAGGTAGGTGCTCAGTGGGGTGGCATAATGCAAGGTTGTTTGACCATGCAAGACCACGGTCCCAAGCGCAGCTCCAACCTTGTGTTGCACAAGCTCTTTATTAGCTTGTTATGCAATTTGATATATTTTTACACACATTTAGCACATAACATACTAAATATATGCTTATAGGTATATGACATTTCATATATACATAGGCCTACATAATACATGTATCCAGTAGGACTAACGTTTGCCTTCACATGCCAATACATATGCTGAAATGCTATTTAAAATGTTAGAAAAACATGGGAGGGGGACACCAGACAGTATTGTTACCCGGGGTGCCATTTGGTCTACGACCAGTGTATAAATAAAAAGGTATAGACAGTGTCATTACCTTAACCCCCACCAATTTAGTGGTGATAGAAAATCTGAAGAATATTACACATTTAGGGGCTTTTGCTACTGTTGAGTTCAGTACTTTGTGAGACAATTTAGATGTAATTGATGATTCCACGTTGGGCCATGGCACACCATTATAGAATGGTGATAACAATGTTTAAGATAGTTACGTAATTGCATATCAGATGTTGCTTTAAAAATCCAGACGGTTTAGGTAATGCATTTAGGATAAACATTGAAAATCTTAACATAATAGCACTTATAGATGTAGGATATCATGATGTAAATGCTGTGATGCTTGTGTGTTTTGTTTGTCCCAGAATACTGCACCTGCAGTCATCAGTGCTAGCTCACTTGGCCATTTGATAGCAGTATTTAACCTAGGGATATTTCCTCTGCAGATCATTAGATGTGACTGGCATGTCTAATACTACAGAAGATGGTTGGACTTAGGACACAGCTGTGTTAAGTCATCGCATCTGTTTATTTTATTCTCCTGAAGCACAGTGGATTGATTCCTATTGGTTTTATAATGATAACATATAATTTAAACTTCTAACCAATGATGTATTACTCAGCAAAGAGGGACTAGGGACATAGTGAGCCAATGTTGGTTGCATCTGAACAAACATTTTACAAAGATCTTTTCTGGATCCTAAAAATAAGATGGCAGCTCAAATGTAAATGCACACCAAGTGTGCCATTATGGCACATCTGTAGTTAAAGACAGCTTGCTAGGAATGAAGAATAGGAAATGCCACAGTACATTTTATTTATAGGGTACCAGCAGATTCCATACTACAATAGGAAGATACAAATTAACAATAAAAATAAAATTGACAATATAAAGCGTAGTGTTATAACAATAATATAAACACAATTTAATCCATTCTGGTAGAGAAAGAGAAGCTTACACATTTACAATCTATTTAGGTTTAGGCAGAGGAGACAGAAGTTGAAGGGCTCCTTGAATGAGTATGATTTGGTTGTGCCGAGGGTCATATGAAGAAGTCAGTTGGGAGATGATCTTTCTGGCGAGTTACTAAAGTTAGAATAAGTGGAGGTAAGTCTGATAGAACAAGTCTGGCAGAGTTGTTCAGAATGGATTCGATTAATGGAATGAATAGAGTGGATTCCATACCTTTGCAGACCTTTTGTTTACATACATCTTGTTCTAAATTCAATGTTACAAGGATTTTTAAGAATTAAAGTGTATTTCGGGATGATTTTTTATGTGTAAATATCATTCAAACACAACAGGCATGTTCTGTTCTCTTTTGCTTTTCAGTTCTTTATAATATAGTGATGTAAGTTATTGGCTTGGTGATCAAACTGTACCACACACTTGTGCCAGTTTTCTTCACAACTCTATCAAACATTTTAGCGGGAGGACAGGCTGTAATTATATTGTAATATTGTTATTGTAGAGACATTTAATTTTATTATACAAACAAATTTTGAAATTATGCTCTGATTGCTGTATTAGAGATGATTATAGAAAATATTTTAATGTGTTGTTAGGGTAAATGTTTATTTAGCAGTGAATTTTTTTATTGCAGGGTACAATTGAATACATAACAGTAGCTAATGTTTTAGAATCATTGTGTACAGAGGATCGCTAGCATATTTAGGTTATACCTACTTCCAGAGACATGCACAGGCAATGCTTTTTATAACAAAGACTGCAGTGTCGCCTGTGTACTTCTGCTACTATATTTTTAGTTCTATTGAGCACAAGTTCATTTACATCATGAGGTATAGAAGTACTTTGGGACGCAAACTGTCCATTTCTTTTCACCAGAGGTGAGGTCTTTAAAGATCTCAGGGATCTCTCTTGGAACTGGATGATACCCCTTATGATGTCATCAATGGATTATTTAACTATTTATTTTTTGAAAATAAATTATTATATTTAAGTATATATTAAGTATATAAGTATGTATCTAAATTATCTTTATGTTTTATATGTTGTGATGAGGAAGAAACACTATTTCTTCCACTTTTCACTGCTGGTCACATAGTGATCAGATCAGTAAGCAGGAAACTAGCAACAGCTTGATCTCCCGTGTACCTGTGAGGAAACATCCCTGCCAGTACAAAAACCATAGGACGTACTATTACGTCATCGGTCACCTGGGGCATGTTTCTGAGGACATAAGCGCACCTCCTAAGGGTCATGAAGAGGTTGACATTATTTTAATAATAATAACAATAATAATAATAACAGATTAACCATAACAATTAATGTTACTATACTTTCTTCCAATATTGCCTGGTTTCTGGCTTGTAAATGCAGGTTATTAACCTTGTACAGAGTTACGTGGTAAAGTATAGAGTGGTAATTGCCTACTCTGTAATACAAAACTCAATAATCCTAATTACGTGTACCCTACACATTCAGATGTATTTCTTTCAACAAATTTTATTTAAATTATCCGTATCCAATAGCCAATTAAACAAATTGTGTTTCTTTCAGCAATGTGAAGGTTCAGCTTGTGTTTATACAATATGTGCCCGTGGAACAATGTGCATTTTTACATATTTTCTCTCAAAGTTTATAATGAGCGGTGCTGATTTTTAGGATATAATGCTTCCTCCTCATGTTCATTTCTCATTTGTTGGCAATCACATTGATTACAGTGAGTAATCAGATTACAATATAGGCTTACTGAATAGGTTTATAATGTAGAAGTAATCCTCATACTGAAAGATCAGGAAATTAACTAACAGATGGGGAATTAACAAAAGGCATGCAGATGAAGAAGAGAAAAAAGCAAAAGAACACAAAAACAAAGGGTAAAATTAGAGAGATTATTATAAAGAACCAAAAAAGATCAGCATTTTTTTGGTGTTCATAAATTTGAAAAGTGTATAATTATATTGGAGATTTACAAGCAGACTTAAGGGTAACTAGAAATGAGGCCTTTCACCTTACTTATCAGTTATACATCAGTCCAATAATGTGCAACTTAACATTTTAGATGAAAATCCAATTGGTTTACTTTCATTCTGAAATGATTGTAAAGTAGTTATAGATAATTATCCAATTCCATGGTGTCTAACCACCTGGCTTCTTATTGTAAAGGCAATATTGGCCACTTTGACAATGCTTGCTTATTATGTTTGTTTAAGGGCTTATGTTGTCAAATGTTATTATTTGGTATCCCAAGGATGGATACACAACCTGTTGGTTAATACTGTGCATTCTGATTTGTACAAATTGTAAATTTAATAAAGTTTGCTGATTTTGTCAATTCGTACGAATCTCCAAAAACAAAGCCAGAGCCCCCACAAAACAAACAAAAATGAAGCACAAGGCTATGAATTTTCATGGAAAGTTTGCTGGCTCTTTCACCAGCCAGTCTCTCATAATCTCATAATAATGCCTCACTACCTTCTCAGCCGACCACTTCTGCTTCCATGTCTCACAGTTCTGCTTCTGTGTCTTCTATAACCTTCCTGAAAATACTTCTGCCAAAATTGCAGACCTTCCGGTAACGTCCTCAGACCCAATTGAAGTTGGGCTAGAAGACGGCCCTGGAAGCTCCATATTTTGGCAGAAGTTGTATTTTGCATATTTTGTATGGTGTGTGACAAACCCTGTAGCATGAGGGCCATACATGTCACATTTAGGGCTCCTAAGCACAGTCCCCGGCATGGAATTTCCACAGCATAGGGAAACAGAGAATTGGCCCACCCTGCTCTCCAGTTGCTCCACCCCAGGGACCCATATGTATAATCTGCATAGCAGCTGTACCCAGATGCCATGCTAATCATCTCCCTGGGGTTCACAGTCTCACAGGTGTCTTTAAAACTACTACCTTGGATCTCCCCTGGGATCTCAACCTAAAGACCACATTGGCTACTAAAATAATGAGGAAAAACACATTAAAATGTGGTATTTTTGAAGATTAATTTTTTAAACAAAATACATTTTTTATGGAAAAAGTTCATGGGATCATCATCATCATCATCATCCTCACTTACAACACTTATTAACAAATGTGGGATAATTGGTTAATAGGATGGTCTGTAGTAAGTAGAGTGGATGATTGTTTCATTGAGTTATTTCTAGAGAGATAATTACTTTGTCTATGTAAGATGGAACAGGACAATATATTATATTATATCTTGATTCCGGTTTTAGATGAAGTATCATTGAGGTAATTTGTCAATGAACAATGCTCTTAGTAATATATATGGAGGGCAGTATTTAAACTGATAAAAGTGATGCACAAACCTCCTCAGAATATTGTATTAGTCATAATTACTATTTTTGACTCTCAGTATTGATCGTATTGTAATAATTCACTGAAACAATGAGAATATCAATTGTGGTCAAAAAATGTAAATTGTTTATATATGCCTATGAAAGAGAAGATGGATTGACACCTTTTATTGGACCAACACAGAAAAATAAATAGATTCTTTTGAAAGTTGTGGCACTATGTTTTTTTTATGAAGGAAAAGAGAAGGGAATGTTGGAAGTTGGAAATTGGCTATCCTGATCTCCTAAAAAATATATTTTAAGAACAAAAATAATCATATTTAGGACTCTCTAAAATTACCATGCTATGCTAAGTATATGTGTATTTTAGAGATAGATATCTATCTCTCTCCCTCTCTCTCTCTCTCCCTCTCTCTTGTTGGATCATTTTAAATTTCCACATGTCTGTTATCAATCAACTCCCACCTGGAGAATATGTCATCATGATTGATCATTTCTTCCACAGTAAGACTTTTTCCATCATTTTTGATAGCTGTGATAGCTGGTGGGCTGTAGAATGAACAGCTCTGTCCAATATGGCTCTGCCTTTTTATAAGTCATGATGCCAATCCAACCTTGCAGGAAGAATTTGATACATCTTCTTTCCCAAGATGACAGCTGACTACTGTTCAGCCTCAGCATATATCTATCTATTTAAAATGACTACTACAACACATAATTTAAATTCTTCTGTAAAAATAAGGTTTAGATCAAAAGTTTGCCATGTCCAAGCTTACCAGGACCCCTAGTATTCTATGTATAAATTGATATAAAGTATTAGGTGAATGTAACCATACAAAGTATTGATTTAATTCACCAGTATACATGTAAAGTGACAAGGACTTGAAATGAAAACATGAGAATTCAGTTTTCCAGAAAACAACACGGAAAGTCTCTGATCGGAGATTTAAAAATATCAGCAAATCAGCAGTATCGTACTCATGATATTAAATATGTTATGTTTAAAAGAACACATTTGTTTATAGTGAACAGCTTAAACTTCACAATAACAGTCTGTGGCTTTGGATCTCATTGTTCAAGAACTATTAAAAATGTGTTATTTTAATACTTGAATTAAACCTGCAAATGGATTAAAAGTTGTTAGCAATGAAGTGAAACCATTTTGTGGAAAAACAAATAGAAACGGCCATTTGAGATGTGCAGTTTCTAAGCGATGCCATTAAGAAGAACATTAGAAGCAGCCAGTGAAAGCTATACAAGAGGCGAGAGCTAGAAGACTATTATCCCCGAGCAAGTGACAGGGAATCAGCATGTAACAAATGTGGTGCTCCTAAAAAGCTGCTACTTCTATCGTATAAAGAAGGAAAACCAGTCTTTGCTAAAATATTGACAACAACATCATGCCTGCGTTCAGTGAAACAAAAGAACAAACAGAAAGATAACTTTTTATTTAGCAAAGTAGCATCGACCCCTTGGAATAAGGGAATGGAGCATATTGTAATATCTGTGTTTATCTTCAACCCTAGAGTATAACGACCTGTAAATAAAAAAACAAACAAAACAAAAACAATATGGTTTCTCCAAAATTAAATAGACATATTATTTACATACATTCATATACATACACATACATTTTCATCTTTATTTTAGGTGTGTATTATTATCTCATGGTACAACTTGCCTTGATTAGTGTGATTATATGATTATACCTACAGACAGTTCCTCTTTAGGAGAAACAGTACCTTATTTTAGACCCAAAACCCCCTGCAACCTCTTCTCTCCTGATATTCCTCTATTATAGAAGCTCAGAGGTTTTGCTGGGTATTAGGGTACCAGAGTGACCAACAGCCTTAAAAATCTGGCACAGGGGTTCATGGTACAGGGTCACTGGAAAAACACCAAAGAAAAAGGGAAAGGTTCTCAGGTTAACAAATGTGACTCGTGTTATGTTTTGATTGAGCATGCATGTGGGTATGAAATATCCTGGACATTTTTGGAACTTGTTAATCTTAAAATATTTCTTAAAATATTAATATATACTGTCCTAATCTAAGTAAAATAGTTATTTTTTGCACATTGTAATATATATATATATATATATATATATATATATATATATCATGATTTAATGATCTTTAAAATGATAAAACTTTCAGTTATGATATGCCTGCTATGTATCCTAAGCTATATTGTTGTTGGCACTAACAGCTACTAGAAAAAATGGTTATATTTGTTTATTCTTGATTTGAAATACTTGAGTTTAAACACTAAAAAGGACTGTCATTTGTTTTCAAACAGAGATGAGCTGTTGAGTGGTTTAAAGGATGCTAAGATATGCAATACCCTTGATTTATCCTTTGCTTGCCATCAATTTCACTGACAAAAGCGTGGTGAAAATACATATCATTCCAATAAGAGGAGGAATATTTAACATAAAATAAGCCTCCCTTGGCTTTGGATTCATTTAGAAAAATAGAATAAAGGACTTTCTAATGTTATAAGACTTTCTTAGCGCTGTTCACTGTCCCTACAATAATAGTGATAAATAATCTCAAAGACATTATTACATTTACAGATTAAAGTAAACTAAATTGAATGTTATAGAATATAAATTGATCAATTCCAGTCTAATGACATATTTGAAATATTTTGATGTCTCTTATCACGGCAGTAGAAGGAAAATTATCGCATAGGCAAAGCATGCAAATAAATACATAAATTAAATAATATTATTAATAATAATTGTAATAATGCATTTAGGAACTCTTATGAGACAGAAGCACATACTTTTGAAAGTACTGGCTGTAAATAAATTATATTTTGAAGGGTTTTACTTATATATTCTCTTCATCTGTGTAATAACTACCAAAGATCAGGAGAGAGACACAGGAGGCAGTGGCTGCAGGGGTTGCAGGGGTCGTTACTGCGACCGGGCCCTGGAGTTCTGCCAGTCAGGGGGGCCCAAGGGGTGCCGAGCGGTTGCCCCCCTGACTGGCAGAACTCCAGGGCTCCTCTGCTCACCGCCGCTGCCACCGCCTGCCTCAGTGCTGCCCCAACTGCAGTGGTGGGAGTGTGAGGCGTCTGTCTCGGGTAACGTCATATGCTGGCGCTCAGCAGTGAAGCCGTGAGCAGCGAGACAGAGGCCTTGCGCCCCCACCACAGGACTGCGCGGTAAGTGACCTACAAAGGGGGTAGGGAGAGGGTAGATCGTGAGAAGGGGGGGTAGGGAGGGAGAGCTGTAGATCGTTAGAAGGGGTAGGGAGGGAGAGGGTAGATCGTGAGAAGGGGAGGAGATGTTAGATGATCTTGATAAGGGGGGTAAGTGAGGGAGAGGGTAGATTGTGAGAAGGGGGGTAGGGAGGGAGAGGTTAGATCGTGAGAAGGGGGTAGGAGAGGGTAGATAGTGAGAAGGGGGGTTAGGGAGAGGGTTAGATAGTGAGAAGTGGGTGTAAGGGAGAGGGTAGATAGTGAGAAGGGGGTAGATGGGTTGGGGTGGGGGGGCCCTTAACAGATTCTTGCACCGGGGCCCTGAGGTTTCTAGTTATGCCCCTGACAGGAGGTAACACATTTTCCTCTTGGGTATTATATACACTAGGGTTGTTGTTGATGGTGACACACATCAGGTCTTCCCACAATACCTGGATAGGTGTTTTATATTACACAAACTTAAACTCTAACTTTATATAGGTGCTTAGTGTTTAATTTGGGCTTTTCTAGCGGTCTTGATAATTCCAACACCATCTGGGACAACCAACAAATGAGACAGAACAGTGGCATGGCCCTCATGAGTTAGGTTGAATATAAGTTGAAATACAATCTCTAGTTTGAGCAGGGCCCTCCTCACCTGTTACTTCTGTTACTCAAAATGTTAATTTACTTGTTATGTCCTGTGTACCTATTCTACAGCGCCACGGAAAATAATGGCACTAAATAATAATAATTATATATGTATATATATGTATATATATATAGATATATTAATACTACTTATAATAACAGTATTGTTAGTACCCACTGACTAGTTTTAATAATAGTCATACAATACACAGTTCCTATCCATTTTTTTTAATAAAGAAAGGTTTATTTATTCTTTGGCAACGTGGAAGTGGCTATACTCTCTATACATTCAGAAAACAAATATACAGTATATCCCCTACAATTACCTGTAAACAGGTTTGCTATGTATGTAGGGGAGGTCTGATTTTACGGGGAAAAACAATACTTTTTTTATGATTATACAATTAACGTAAAAACGTAATTTAGTATTTTTAGAAAATCTACCTACTGTGTGTCTATATATATATATATATATATATATATATATATATATATACTTCTCTGTTGGTGCTTCAAAACAAAATTTAGCAACTGTATTTTTTTTGTTTTCTACACAGCAATGCCTTTACACATTTATACAATAACACAGGAACATTTCTTAACAGTATTTAAAAACAGTATTTTTAATATAAACAATATGCACCACTTAAGCAGAAAGAAAAATGAGCGCAATATAAAATGGATCAATTGCTCCTGTCCTGATGACAAATTGCATGTTTCATAGACTTTTGTTTAGCTTCATGATTTCTATTATCTTTTCCCTACTATTGTACTTGTCTGAAATAGACTTCCTGCACATATGCTATGTAATTTGATCAAATTAGTTTGCGAATAATCAAGAAAATTGCTGGAGACCCAGCTTCAATTTATAACTCTTACTTAGTTGGTTGCTTGGTTTAATATATATTACTATTCCTTAGCGTATCAGTGTTTGTGCATCTGCACTTCTATGATACATTTTGTGTAATTTTTAAAGCAAAAGAAAAGAAAATAAAAATGATACCGTAAAAATACAATAGAGAAACCATGTTTTAGATTTAATGTCTCAAAGTTATTCAGTGTTAAATTTTCCATCTCTAACATCCACCAGAAGTATAGGCAAGGAATTTCATGCATCATTTGCTACATTTCTCATGATCCCTCAGCGAAGGCTTAATTAGAACCCTAATGTCAGCCCCCATTGTTTTAACAGACTGTGCATGAGCCTCCAGCTTCAGAGATTACTGATAACTGTGCAGTTCCTCTGAAAACTGTTTTCATAAATACTTTAAAGCATTTGATACAGCAACAAGATGGCAGCTCCCACGTACAATGCAAGAACAAATATTAAGACATAACGTTTATATTATGAGAAAAAGAAAACACTACTGATTTGTTGTATACAGGTGTAAGAATGAATGTCGGGACATTTCTCCTTGAACATCATATATAATGCACACATGCATTTAAATAGATCACGCTTAATTCTCTGTGGGGCCCTCAAAATGTGTTTTAAGAGCAACTATTTGTCTCTTTAGATAACCCTGATGTTTGCAGCATGTGGATAGTAAGAAACAGAGAATCATGGGAGTTGTAGTGTAATAACAGCTGGAAGGCTAACTTGGAAGAATGCTGTATAGAGTTTGGTACACTACTACATCATCTGTTGGGACTTCTTTGTAGACATGTTGTATTATTTCAATAAAGGCCACATTACTGAAGTATGTGGTTTGACTCATTGTAACTTTTATATTCAACAAGATAACGCCGTGTGTGAAAAAAAGCCACAGTAAAGCGTTGCTGACTCTAGCTGTCAGAGAAAATAATGTGGGTTAATTCACTAAACCATAGGTCGTTGGTGAGGTAAGGTAGTGTGAAACAATTCGCCTCAGTTGGCTTTACATAATGTCTACTAAGATCAGTGAGACTTCTTCACACATTTAACAATGTATCATATAAAATCAACTCTGCCTTTTTTGCAAGAAGAACTTGACAAGATATAAATATATTACAATGCAGTTTGGTTGCTTTATGTTATCTTTAAACAGACATTTTTAAAGTTAGGAGACAATTATATTTCTTTCTAAACTCATCCTCAAGAGCCACTGCTGAGAAGCACGAATAGATTTACTTATCTATTGCCTTCATTTTAGTTGGAGGTTTAAGATGTATTCTTCCGACTGAAACATTTTACACCAAAGGACACGCCATACATATATAAGAACTTTTCATGGTTTTGTCTGAAAGAATAGAATCAGTGGTAGCTGGCTTATTATTAAACATATCCATACTATAAAGTTTTAGTATGAATATCATTCTTTTTAATATAGTAAGATGGGCCAAACCTTATACTTCTAACATACAAAGAAGGGGTTGATGGCATGATATCTGCTTTTTCATACTAAAATGTTATTATAGTGAAATACATTTATTAAATGCATGGTTTCAAGGGTGTTAATAAAAAGGCTGTATGTTTTTAGATGATTTTTTTTAAGAAATGTCGTGATGTGTGAGTAAATATAAAATTAAAATGTGGTTTAGTGAATGTCATCTAACTTATGATTGTTATTGTCAATATTAAGACATTTTAATTTGAATGATACTTCAAAAACATTAACGCTTGGCTTATGCCTATACAGCATTGCCTATAGAGCTTAATATGAAAATTATATGGTTAAAGACTCCTCTTTTCTCCACAAAGATGTTTAAATTCCATGTAGAAAAATGTGAAAAATGGCATTTCCATCTCATGCATTTATATACATCTATCACGGCATTATATATTTTTAAAAGTCACTATAATCTGTATGTAATCACAACAGTTGTGAATATTTATTTTCTAGACATCTAGCGGAATTGCAAACTATAACTTTAAATAGGACAATGATGTACAAATACTGACAAAGCCTCACCCCTAGCTACCCCTCATAAACCAATGTGATAATCTTTGGCCTTTTAAAATGTTGGGATGTATTTTAAGAAGTGGTGTTCCTGCATAACTTACCCATCATATCTTTACGTAAAGAAGAAAATTGTATACTAGGCAAGCTGTAAAACACAAGTACATATAAAATGAATTGCTTCAGTTTTAGTATTTGCATAGAAACCATGCCTTTTTTAAAGATATTATACCAAAAATATTGCTAACCTTTTTTTTTTTTTTTAAAAAAAAGGTCCTCAGAATACTCCTTAGGATCTGCCTTTTTTTTACACAAGTACTTTTGTACTTGATTTTGTTGCTGTTCAAAGGAGACGCTAGAATATTTACCCATGTTCTGTAAATCCTGAAATATCTAAAATACATGATTTGTGCATCGCTATAAAAGTCGGGACATCTGAACCCAATCTATTCTGTGGTTCTTCAGGAAAGTTATTACTTTTGATTTATGCATAAAATAAAGGCACCTGGCAATTTCAGCTGTCAACCATGTATCTTGTGAAAAAGCTTTTTAAGGGCAAGGTTATCCAGAATGGGTGTTAACTTTGATGGCATCATTTCAAAATTATAGTATCTCGGAGTAAAAACCTGTACATCTAAACTACTTTGCATTATGTGGTTATTAATCTTAATATCGATGAGCCTATCTTGTTTAATCTATAACAATTCTCTGGTATCATATTTGGATAAATCGTTATTCCGCGGAACAAAACAGAATTGGTATATGACAATTGAGGACAGATGTGTCCTTTCAAATAAACTAAATGTTAAGAATGAATAGACCAGGAATAATTACCGTATTTTTCGCTCCATAAGACGCAGTTTTTTTCCTCCCAAAGTAGGATGAAAAATCAGCCGCGTCTTATGGAGCGAAGATGCAGCCTCCTGTGTTGGAAGCGTTTGTCTCGGGTGCCGGCGCTTTACGCTGGGCGCCGGCATATGACGTCAGACGCCGGCGCTCAGCAGTGAAGCGCC